>WSUI01000049.1:0-86448 GCA_019633595.1 Tulasnella sp. UAMH 9824
GAGGTTGCGCACAGCGACCGACCGGAACTCTTTGTACGGAAACTGAACCAATGCTCGGTTGTGTTCGACTTCAACGATGCGAGTTCCGAGTTGAAGGGCAAGCAGATCAAGGCTGCGGCTCTTCACGACATGTTGGAATACATCACCACACAGAGAGGTGTTATCACGGAGAACGTTTACCCAGAGGTGGTCAAGATGGTGAGGAATCTGTTCACCGGTTTTTACGTCTGAACCCCATCGCTGACCGTGTACTGCGTTCCGCAGTTCGCCACAAACCTCTTCCGCTCCATCCCTCCTCAAGTCAACCCAGTTGGCGATGCCTTTGACCCGGAGGAGGACGAGCCGGTGCTGGAGATGGCATGGCCGCACTTGCAAATCGTCTACGAATTCTTCCTCCGCTTCGTCGAGTCGCCGGATTTCAACACCAACGTCGCAAAACGCTACATCGACCAGACCTTCGTCCTAAGCCTCCTCGAACTCTTCGACTCGGAGGACCCACGCGAGCGAGATTTCCTCAAAACCACGTTGCACCGCATTTACGGCAAATTCTTAAACCTACGGGCGTTCATTCGCCGGTCGATCAACAACGTGTTCTTCCAATTCATTTACGAGACCGAACGTCACAACGGTATCGCCGAGCTGCTGGAGATTCTTGGTTCCATCATCAACGGTTTCGCGTTACCGCTGAAGGAGGAACACAAGAGCTTCTTGACCAGGGTTTTATTACCTCTTCATAAAGTCAAGTCGTTGTCGCTGTATCACCCTCAGTTGGCGTACTGCGTTGTGCAATTCTTGGAGAAGGACTCCTCGCTCACCGAGGATGTCCTCCTCGGCCTTCTCAAGTTCTGGCCAAAAGTCAACTCGCCCAAGGAAGTCATGTTCCTGAATGAAGTGGAGGAGATCTTGGATGTGATAGATCCCATGGAGTTTACGAAGATCCAGGTCGCACTCTTCACCCAGCTGGCCCGGTGCGTCAACAGCCAGCACTTCCAGGTGGCGGAGCGAGCACTGTATTACTGGAACAACGAGTACATTGTCAACTTGATGGGAGACAACATTGCCACCATCCTGCCCATTGTATTCCCTTCACTGTATCAAAACTCTCGAACTCATTGGAACAGGTATGGGATTGGTTTGTTTACAGGCAAGGCCAAGTGTTAAAATTTCTATCCCATAGGACGATTCATGGCATGATCTACAATGCACTCAAGTTGTTCATGGAGATCAACCCTGAGCTGTTTGATGAGTGTGTGCACAACTACAAGCAAAACAAGATCGCGTAAGTGGGGTTGTTGGCCGTATTGCAACCGCAGCTCTGACAGTTAGCATGATTTCAGCGAGCAGCAGGCTCTCGTCAAGCGGTACGACGCGTGGCAGAGGATGCGGGCGGCTGCGGCCAAGAACGCTGGCGGCAAGTTACCCGAAGAGCTTGCCAAGCAGGCCGACTACCCGCCTCCACCACCACCTCCAGTCGATGAAAGCGACTTCCCCGATCCAAGCATTGAGCTGAGCCACGCTGCTTTGGAAGCCGATGCGTTGGACTTTGCGATTCAGGGAACCGGTTTCACTTCCGAAGGTCCAGTCCTTGGTTTGGCACCGCAAGATGGTTATGGTCAAAATCAACCATCAGCTGCGGCACAGGTGAGCTTAGACACGGCCCAGCTGAAAATGATCGCGAAAGTTGACTGGTTTGCCGGAGTTTTAGTATGCGGAAGCGCACGGAGGTGCCCCCGCCGCGACGACTGCTCCCCACGTCCGACGAAAGAGTGCCCTGCCTGGTAAGTAAACACCTCTCCGTTCCCTGATCTTTGTGTTCGGATGCTAACAGAGTTGCTTCCAGTTGACCCCACTGTTCTGCGAGATTTACAACAACATAAGAGTTTAGATGACGGACTTGGACGACGCGGTTGAAAAATCATTCCTCTTAATCCATGTCGCGCGTCGATATGAGACATATACCCCCTTGTTCCTTTTATCTTCCTTGTTCATTTGCATCACACAAAATGGTGCTGTGCTATTATTGCATCGCGCCAGCGCTGATGTACTTTGCCATCCCCCATGTGACCTCTTTCGTGCAAGATACTTAGCTCATTCACGTTTCATCAAGCCATCCTTCCTCTTTTCCCCCCTGAGCTTCGCTTCTTCTCTGCTCTGGATGTATTCTTTGCGCGAATGGCATGTTCTGGATACCCTCACGTCGAGCACCCCATCGTCAGGCATGACATCATTACAGCGAGGCGTAGTTAAGGCACCCGTTCTTGCTGCAATGCTTTCCATTTCACAACGACCCAGCTGCTCGAAGAACCTCAATGAGCTTAACGATGCAATCGTCCAACCCCCAAAGCCAGGACTCGATGGAAATCGCGATCCACCGCCCAGACACAAGTGATGCACCCTTCCAAGCTCAGAACATTCCTTACGACCGCCTCATGGAATCGTGGGCCGTTGTCGGTATAGTCTAGTCTCGCGTCTCTTCTCCTGACCCGGAGGATAACGTTATCCATGGATGGACACAGCGTCAACTTTGCCGCTATGGAAGAATCGAAAGAATGTGACCATCACCTATCAACCAAAGGAAGGTGGAAGCCCCGCATCGGGTTTCCTTGACATCGTCGAGTTTAATAATGCCAAGTCGGATCCTGACAAGCCTCCATCGAAGGTTGTCGGGGTCGACAAGAATGAAAACCCGGCGGCGCTTGAAAGCAGTGACTCCTACTCAGAGGAAAACGCCGCAAAGTTCAAGTGGAGGGGGAAAGGACTACTTGCCATAAGTGCGTCCAAGTGGCAGATCTTAGGATATTTTCTTGCGGAGGACCCCGCTCGGAAAGATGAAGATTGGGTAGTTACCTATTTTGGAAAGACTCTGGTGCGGGCGGAGGCCGTTCCAGAAGGACGAGTTTGGACTAAGCTTCGTGAATTTGGTCCCGCTGTTTTAGTTCACCCCGGCTGGGCTAGACATCTACGTCCGGAACCCGAAGGTTTTCAGCCGAGAGAAGGTCCAAAGGTTGATTAAGGCCTGCCAGCAAAACGAGGACGAGACCGTGCGCAGGGTCGCGGCGGATTTCTTCGAGATACCACGCGATTGAAAGCTTGCTTGAGGTACGATAGGGGGATTAATTCTACCAGTGTAAATCTCGAGCGGATGGCGACAGGGTCTAAATGGAAAGGTTTTGCGCGGGATCGAGGTTGGGTTTCACAAGGTTGCAGGCTGTTCCTAATCAGGCAACGGGTCAGTCAAGGTTGGTGACAAGTGCCGCGGGCCGCGACGCGGGGACGACACCAGAACCTTGGTAGAGCGCGGATCTTCTTCCCCCTCTCTCCTCCAACCGATAATATTGCGCATTGCGTCCACTCCCACTGGTCCGCTAACATCCGGGCGATTCCGAATCACTTCAATAATAGCATCTGCTACCTGGTCAACGTGAATAGGGGGTACTTCGAGTAAGTTCGCCAGAGATTCTAACGAGGACACGTCTGCAGCCGGTGCTGGCGTAGGGGAAGAAGGGCTTTGTGGGGATGTAAAGTTAGGACCACCTTGCGGACGTGCAGCAAGGGAGCGCAGAATGGAGGATGGGAGGATGCCGTAAAGGTCCAGAGGCGGCTTGTGATGCAGTCGAGAGGATATGTCTAGGAGCACCGCGAGCGGCGTCGTTAAAGGCCTGAGATGTGGGTGGTACATAAGACCTTGGGGTAGACAGTTAGCGTTGGCAAGACATGTAGAGGCGGGGGCAAGGACTAACCGGGACGAATGAACACATCACGGAGTGAGCCCGGAGGCGAAATTTCTCCACAAACACGGGAAATTTCTTTCTCGGCTTGGCGTTTTGTGTCGATATATCGCTTCGGCACGAACGGTCGGAACACGTCCTCGGCAGATACGTAGACAAACGTCTTTCCTGCGTTTTCTGGTGGAGCCGCGGACTTGTAGGTTTCGAATACTCGAAGAGCTGTATCATATTCTTAAGGCTCTGTCCATCTTCGTCTATGTGCCGGAACGTACCCGAGTCTCGGTTCATCACCTCGTATTCTCCAGGCTTGCTCCTCGTGAGGGGATTGCCCGACTCCAATCCAGAGTTCCGAACGAACGAAGAAGCAAGACTTAATATGTCTCCATCTTTGAGGGAGTTCTTGTAGCCACCTTCCAGTAACACTCCAAGTGTGTGGACCACGGCGGTCTTGCCGTCGAGAAGTGGAGCGTACGAAGACGGTTCCAAGGCAGAAGCTGCATGCCATTTAACCTAAACTCAAAAAGTTTAAGGCATATTTTGTTGTTAAAACGCTGTACGCTCACTTTGTTGGTCCAACCGGGGATGTGTCCCTTGGGCGTACGAAACGGCCGCCCGGACGAGCTGATGAGATTCGGAGCTATGTATGAGAAAGAGCAAGCCTAAAGAATGAAATCAAGGTACCTGATGCTAGTAACATCAAGCCCTTTGGCTAATGCTCGTCTGCACACAGCGGATCCTAAGAGGGAGACCGGCAGTTAGCCCCCCTGCCTCTTTCCTGTGTGCTAACCGAGGGGCTCACCGAGAAATCCATTACCGCCAACGACGAGAATGGATTGTTTGATTGCACTCATGATACCGCGGGTTTTCCGGATACGTTAACTGTAGAGAGTAGGGGACCGACTCCGAAAACCGGACAACAAATGGACGTGGGATCGCGGCAACTTGGAAGGGTCTCCACTTAACCGCCACCGCTGACCTCTCTCAACAAAAGTCAAATTCAGTACCATGAGCGACGATGAAGTATCTCAAGCATCTTCGCCCTACACTTCAGAGGCCGAAGAGGAAGAACTTGAACTAGAAGACTTTGCTGACCAGGAAGCCGAAGCCGAGGCGGAGGAAGCCGAGGCAGAGTTGGAGGGTGAGGCAGAGGGTGAAGGTGAACAAGCTGAAGAATCTGAGGAAGAGGAGGAAAACGACAGCGAAGAAGAGTCAGAGGAGGAGGAAGAAGAGGGGGAGGATGATGACGCAGAGGGTGATGAAGACGATGAGGAGGCCGCTGATTTGGAGGCTGCACTCGAAAACATGGAGGCCATGGACGATGAACCCCAAGATGACGATGAACCAATGAAACGTGAGCAGCGTCTGGCCTTGGGCCTGTTCTTAATTGCACCCTCTTTTTTTGTTGATCGTATCTACTTTGCCTTTTACAGCTGCAGATGAAGTGCCTGCCGTGCCAGACGTCAAACCAGAAACACCCGCGCAAAAAAGGCGTGGCCTATTCGTGACGAACCCCCCCTATCCAAAATCATATGGAATCGAACCCATCTGCGCTTTACCGCATCCGGTCGCAACCGATTCGTTGGCGTCGTCTTTGTGCATGACGTACCTTTTGACTGGATCGCAAGATGGCTTTATTCGGTGCTACGACTTCTTTGCAAGCGTAAACAACAAGACGTTCCTCACCGCACCTCAGCGAGCCCATTGTGGAATCGCCGAAGGCAACATGAAAGCAGGTGTATTGAAATTCTGGTGGGAGAATTGGGCTCCAACGATTGGTGGTGCTGGTACTGCCCCTGGGTCACAAGACAAGAATCAAGGCGAGGAAAAGACGCTTTCTGCCGTACATAGCATGGTGTTGCAGGCGGATGCGCTTTGGGGTCTTAGTGGAACAGAGGTGAGTGAACGTTCTTAGCTCCGATCGCAGGTCGGGTGTGAATACGGTGTTGGACGTGTTCGCTGAATTTGTTCATTGCCCCTTGCAAACCATCGATTTTACCTTACCTTGCCCCCCGTCAGACGGGTCATATTAACTTGACCACGCTACGGCATGATCCGGGCAGAACGCATCACACTATAACTGCGCATGCGAAGAGCGTCTCGTGCCTTGCATTGCAGCCAGATGAGTTGGGGGTTCTGAGTGGAGGAGCGGACGGCGATACCAAGGCATGTAGTAAGTCCACATGTGTTTGCTATTGGCAGGGAGACTTACACTCCGGCTATTTCGTGTTACGTCCTCCGGTCTTGTTCATTGCGACGTTTCTGCTCGATGTAATGAATCGACTTGTTAGCAATGGGATCTCAACACCGGACAAATGGTGCGCATGTACGGCACACCACGGAACTCGGGGGGCAACACACAAGAGGTCGTGTCATTGGGTCTCAGGCCACTAACCCCGCTTGGAACGGCGACGAATCCTCATTCAGAGCTCTTTTCCGGCGGAGACACTGCCGCTGGTATGTTGCCCTCCAACAAAAGCGGCACTACCCTCGGGCATGACCGGGACGGAGACGACGACGGAGATTCCGGCTCATCCGACGGTTCGTTGTTTGGAGATGATTCTGGAGACGACGACGAGGGAGGAGGTGGGAACCAGAAGAAAGGTGCCTCCAAGGCGAACGGCGTACAAGCTCAAAATTCCGGTCCGAATGCCACGCGAAGCAGCAACCATTCGAACTCGGGAGGCCCAATACTGAGTCCGGATATAGTGATGACGGCCTACATTGATGGGCAAGTGCTTCTGTGGGATCGACGTAACCCTAGCCAGTCGAAGCCCCTACGACTTGAGATGGGAGAGAAATCACCTCCGTGGTGTGTATCGGTGAGTCCCCGTATTCCGAATATTCTCCCACCCTACACTCTGGGTCGTTTGTGTCTCTTGTCTTCCCTGGGCGTTTCTCGCGACCCTCGTTTGCCTTTCCCTCGTGGAAGGGTGCAGGTCCAGACCGCGGCCCAGGCCTCGAGGGCAATCGCGAATCTGGTGAATCTCATCTCTAATGGTCGATTTTCTATTTTTCGGTTTTCCTCTTCTTCTCTCTCCTGTGGCCATGACGCTCCGCGTCTATTAGGCTTGCGGGTCGTCCAACGGCCACGAGATCTACGCTGGACGGAGGATAGGAACAATTGATGTTTGGGACATTCGCCAGGCCGGTGCCAGCAGTGCGAGCGGACCGCGCCTGCTGAAGAGTTTACGCAACCCAGCCAGCTCGGGCCCTGTAACATGTGTCGCGGGCTTTCCGGATGGTCAACATCTCGTCTGGTGAGTGGGCTCGTACGAGCTGCGATCGAGTTCGCTTTGATTCGATGAATGGGATTATGCGGCTGACGTCAGGTTGGCTTTTTTTCCCTGTTGGTTGTTCATTTGATCGTTCGTTTGCGGAACGCGATTGCGGACGTTGGCGGAACCCGCAGTGCCTCGCAAGATAACATTCGGCTGTGGAAGGTAAACGACGAAACCTTGGGGGACCACCATCGACGAGCTCCGTTTAAAATCATTGCTGGTCACCATGGAGGAGTGATTTCTCAGATCCGTGAGTGTGGTATTTTTCCTTTCTTTTGTTCGGATGGGCGAACATGTCGTTCGACCGGCCGGCGTTTTGCCTATGGGCATGCAACGTGTGTCGACAGAGGTTGTTCGACGGTGACGCAGCTGAGGTAGCTCCTCGCTGTTGTGGTAAAAGTCGAGAGCGGACGGTGGTGGACCTCCGTGCCGGTTTCTCCGCACGCACCGCTCTCTTTCTGTTCTATTTCCACCGTTTGACTTTTGCATTTTCGGGCTTACAGATGGGGAGACGATACTGACGCCTCGTTACTTTCGGCCGTTTGATGATGCAGTGATTGATGCTTCGTCTAGATTCATGATCACCGCGAGTGGAAACCGAGGCCGGTCGTGGATGGGAGACAGCACCAAGACGGTTCTGATCCATGACATTACACCGATCTGGCATTAAGGTGGTCGAGTAATGGTAGTATGTTTTGGATGCGATGTGAGCTGGTGTCTATGAGGAATACTGTTCTGGGGGATAGAGCGCGGCTCGAAGGCTCTAGCGGCAAACCTTGTCTAATGCAGAGTCCCTGAATCTTACCCACTGCTTCGGGCTCCTATTTAGACCCAGCGACCATCTCATCTCCCTTCATTCCTCTTCGTCAGTACTCCAACCTCCCCTCTGCATATCCTTACAGCCTCCACCACCACCACCACTACCACCACTACCATCAGAAACAGTCTCACCGTTGCCAACGTCGATCGCGATGCTCAGAGCTCCGACGTCTCAGAAACCCATCTCTAGGACGATGCTACCGATGGACATGGACTCCACTGAAATGGACCTTGCCCGCTCACGCTCTCAGTCCATCAGCGTCTCTTCCTCTCCCAGCAACTCCGACTCGGACGACCCACGATCGGGCTCCCCCTCAAGCGTCCGCTCCCTGTCGTCGACATCGACCGTCTCGTCTGATCGTGAAGAGGCCTTCTTCAGAGATGTGGCTGGCCGAAAGCTCAATACCATGAACGTGTCGTACACGCTACCTTCGGACGCTACTGAGATCAAGGTGAGCGTTTGGGACGGTCGTCGTTGGGCGGACTGGGGCTGGCGGTGGTTTGGATGTGGACCGGCCAGCCAGCCTGCCGGATGGAGCAAGTTCTGGGAACTGACTTTCCCGTTTTGGAATTTCGTCAGCGATTGGATCAAGAGCACCGAATGCTCAAGTTCGTTCTCAACGCGAACTACGTGGGCAACGTCAAGGACGTGCTCGCGTCTACAAAAGAAAAGGAGAAGCGCATTCTGGATTGCGGCACTGGCTCCGGCTTGTGGTTAGTCCCTTTAAGGTTTCCGCGCGCAAGGTTCAAGCGGCGCTGACATTCGGGCTTTGTTTACGCTCCACGCTCCGCCATCGCATTCTCCACCCGATTTTTTTTTAAAAAAATAGGTGTATCGAAGTCGCTGAGGAATTCCCTCAGGCCAGCGTTATTGGTGTAGACCTCGCGCCCATCCAACCAAGGTGCGTTCGATGGCAAGCTCTTATCTTGTGGAGCAGTGGCTCACTGGATACCTCGGGTTTTCCCACTTACCAGAGTCGTCCCTCCAAACTGCTCGTGAGTCTTTGGTTTTTCGCTCGTCGTCGTTGTTTCCGGGGTGTCGGGAATCGCGCGCTGCTTCCCGCGCCCCTGGTCTCGACTGGGTCCAACCAATCAAATTCTAACTTCAAAAACCTTGGCCCCTATTCCGCCTTCCGTCCCCCGCCGCTTCCTCTGCTCTTAGGTTTGAACTTTTCGACCTTGATGGCCAGCAGTTGCCATATCCCGACGGGTACTTCGACGTTATCCACTGTCGCTCAGTCTACATGGGTGTAAGTTCTGCATTGCCTCTCGTTTGCCTTTCCATGGATTATCCGCTCACTCATCCCTACTCCGCTTGCGCATCCAACCACATGCCCTCCATTCCACCTCACCTCATCTCCCGACTATCACCTGCCACGACACCACTTTTTGCTTTCAAATACATCTCGGAACGACCGCCCGCAATAACTCAATCCCTCTTCTCTGCGTCCCTCCGAATCACGCCGCTCCTTTTCATTTCATAAATCGTCATCCGACGCGCTACCGAAAACCAAACCGCAAAACCTTCACCACAACTTCGCGCCTTGACTCACTTCGACTGATAACCTACGCGTCGCACCCTTGAACTGTACGCGCGCCCATGGCACTGCTCGTCTCATCCAGATCCGGAACTACCCCCTCTTCCTCCGCGAGTGCTCCCGCGTTCTGCGCCGAAACGGCATGATCATTCTCGCCGAAGCGGACACTCAACCCCTCACCGACAACAAGCGTCTCATGGCTCCCGAGTACGCCCAAGGATGGACCACCATTTGGAACGAGTACCGCAAAACTCTCCAGCAGAACGGGTTCGATGTCAGCATCCCCGCGCGTCTCCGTGCCCTCCTGCAAGAGGTCCCAGCTCTCAGGGATAACGTCGTCGCCCAAGAAGCGCTCGTGCCCATCGGTTAGTGTCGACCTTGTTCATTAACTACCTGCCTTCGAGGACCCGTGACTGATCTTGTGCTCTGCTGTTCATGAATGTGATCTCCAGGTACTTGGCCGAAAGGTTAGCCATCACCGCATTTTACCTGTCCTTTTTCACACCAGTCACTCATTTACTCGTTCATTAGATCCTCTCCTCCTCACGATTGGCCAACTTAGCTGGATGAACCAAGACAACCTTCTCTTCAGTCTCATTCCAACCCTCGTCAACGTCGGTGGCATGCGCGAGGACCAAGTCAACAAGCTCATCGAGGCAGCCCAGAAGGACCTCTACTACCCGCAGATCAGGCCTTACGTCTGCTGGCACTTCGCCCACGCTCGCAAGACCGGTGGCCGGTAAATTAAATTACCTGAGGCCTCTCCACGGGTGGTTTGCCGCCGGCTCCACTCTTCAAACACGTTTTAAAGCGCCGGTCGCAAATCTTTCTGGGTTTATCGCTTCGTTCTCTTGCTTCCGCTCCACACCCGCTCCTTGGACCGTTCCGACTCGTATCCCAAACAAACCCGTCCCTGCTGGCCCTTCGGACGAGGGATTGTTCGGAGGAAGAGTCGTTGCGGTCCGAGAGAAGTCACGCCCGCACGCCACGCACTCGCTCACGATCAAGTTGGAAATCGATGAAGTTCCGTTGAAGGGGAGAGTTTTCTTGGATACCAAGCCCGGTCGATTGGGGCTCGCACGTAATTATTTCGTTTCCGCTCTACTTCTCTTTTTTTTTTCCCCTTTGCTTTCCTTGTTTTTCTCTCTCTGGGTTGATTGCTCGCTACCGAGCCCTGTCTGGTTTCCTTTCTTTTCTTTTCTTTTTTTTACGCTATACCCCCCGCCGCCCTACTCCCCTCCATCCATCGCAGACTCTCTCCGTTCTTGTAATTGCATCCCCTTGTTTTAGTAGTTAGTTCTAGTTTAGCACTTGGCATCGCATTTCTTTTTTTCCTTCTGGTTTTCAGTCCCATCCTTGCATCTCTCCTCTCCACTGTTCGGTAGCCGCAATTTCAATCTCATAACTTATCCACATCACTCCAATATTGTCGCGCGTTCGCATAAGCGGGTCCCTCTGCGCAGTCACTCGGAGATTTCAATCCCTGAGCGGGCGTTGAATTCGGATCATGTCTAACGTATTACTATGTCGGGAAGAAGCATCGCCGCCAGCCTGAGGGCTCCCCCCCTTTCGTCCTCATCTCACTCCGCGGGACCGCCGTAGTGGATATTGCCGTCATGACTTGTTTACGATCTTCTCTATCGCGTCCATGGACAGGGCTACATGTGGAGAACAAAGGGTTAGACAGTCAGAGTTTGAGCTCGACAGAGGTTGAAGGCCACCGTGGCGCTGAGTAGACTTACATTTTGGCCGTTCAATTGGTAACCCGAGGGCTAGCAATTCAGGAAGCATGCCATATTCGCGTTAGCTGGGGAGAGGCTGAAGGTGAAGATAACAACGTACCGCGGTCCCATACGAGTTGGGTCAAAGCACCGAGTGCGCGCGACACGCCGAAAATGACAGTGTAATACTGTCGAAGGACACACGTGAGGTTAGCAATTATATTGGCATTTCATTTTCATTGGCGCCCGAGGACGTACCTTGAACTCTGTCAAGCCGTAATGGTAGAGCAAACAACCTTTCGAGACAAAAAAAAACGATGTCCCCGCGCAGTCAGCGCACTCCAGCTCTCGTCGAGCATTCGTCCACATAAACAACCTTGCACTCACCAGACGTAGCATCGACATTAGGATTGGGATTCTTGGTCTTGCCGTGTTCTCGAAGGACGCCTGGAGCAACCTCGCTTGTCTGGCGATGCGAGAGAACAAGGTTCAAGGTCCGCCGAGTTTGCCCAGTGGCAAGGGATTACCAGGACCACAACCAAGGTGTTTAAGCGTTGTCGGAGGACAAATAAAAGAAAACGAGGCGGAGAAACGCGGCGGCGAGGCGGAGAAATACAGTTAGCGAGATGAAGCTCTCTAAGATGTGGCTGTGCTGCCATGATTTGCTCGCGCGAGCTAAAATCGCAACCGAGCGTCTCGAAAATTCCACTTGCCTTTTTGACCAATTGGATAATTGGACTGTCCTTGAGCTCCGGACGGACATCGCAGAAGTTTTGAAGCGCGGTGAATCGTGGATCGGGGTCACGGAGAACGCCATGTCCGTAACTATCGGTGTCAAAGAGAATAACAAATGTGTCAGCGTCAGAATGAAAAGCTGCGAAAGTCTACGGGGTTAGGAAGGGAGGAAGCCCGCCGAGATCCGCCCAGGCACAGAGGTCCACCAACTCGCTCGATCGCCACGGGAAGGACCCAGTGGCAGGTTGGAGTGTGGGTGAAAAGTCGAGAAGAGAGACTGGAGCCCGGTGCGTGCGTGCGTGCGTTCCACTCGGGCGTGAGGGTGATCACATGGTGCGGTAATGAAAAGAACGCACCCGGGAATAACTTGTCCACCTTTGAGGGTCTTCCACAAATATTCCTTGATCTGGTCGTGAGTTCCGTTCGGCCCGATTGCCTCTTGCATGGCTAACATCCATCGGAGCACTTCTTGGTTTGCAAGGCCGTGCAGGGGACCCGCGAGGCCGAAGAGGGAAGCAGAATACGATAGGAATGGGTCGGACAGTGCGCTGCCGACCAGGTCTGTGGGTAGCCAGAGAATCATTCCAGATTCGTCCAAGTGTAAAAATGTTTCGGACCGGGTGATTTGCGTTTCAGGAAAGATTTGAAGGCCAATCAGCCGAGGAAGCCAGTTTGAGGATTTGTTATTCCAGATTGAGTAAAGGAGATCAAGTTGACCATTTTGAGATTTCGAGGAATGAGTCTGTGACCAGGTATCGAGATGGAAGGGCAGTTGAACGACTTACGTGCGGTATGTGCCGACACGTTTCCGCCCTCGTGATCACCGTGCAATGCGATATACAGCCGGAGGTACTCCTTCATGCCTTCGTTGTCACCATAACCCAACATGTCGACGTAGTTACCTGATCCATTCCCAAACACCCGACATCGAATTCGAACCGTTAGGCCTTACGCATGAATAGAGTGGTAAAATGCACCTACCAACGAGGTCCTGATCCGCCTTAATCGGTGCGATATCCTTTCCAGGGTAGTAAGCGTTCCGGTAGATCCTTGCTGCAAGCGCAGGCAGTTTGGCAATAAGGCTCAACGAGTCCTCAAGGGCGTAGGTCCAGTACTCGGTCTTCTTGACACCCTTTTCGTATGCAGCGGCGAACTTGGATTCATGGTTGAGGGCAGCTACCGCCATGCCCAACTGGGTCATGGGATGAAGTGTTCGAGGGAATCTAGACAAAGTCGGTTCGGTCCGAGTCAGATAGCGAGCTTAAGCCGGGCGGCAAACGCAAGCTCAAGCGTCGACATACGAATCGATGAGCTTCTCGATGTATTGCGGAAGGTTTCCGTTGGCAGCAAGTTCTGCGGACAACTCCCTTGTCTGTTCTTCCGTCGGAATCTTTCCAGTCAACAACAACCAGAGCATAGATTCCGCGATAATCTCCTTTCCACCCTTTGCTGGTGTCAAGACTTTTTGGCAGTCAGGGATCGAGTGGCCATGGAAGCGAATGCCCTGAAGTCACCAGAGGCGGGCTGAGCGGGAGGCAACACGTGATCCCTGTTCAGGACGTACTTCGTTCGGATCTAAGACAGAACCCTCCCACAGCATGACCTTGAGGCCACGCATGCCTCCAATTAGGTTTTCAACCTGGAAAGATGAAAAGTGTCGGGAAGACGCATTGAACCTGGCAGAAACCGAAGGTGTCTCACCTTGACTTCTCCCAAAGACGCTTCACCGTGTTTAGCTTTCTGAAAACGTTTGATAGACTTAGCCTCAATGCAGCTTGTTCTGCCTTGAGGGTTCTTACCAGTTCCTTCAACTGTGCTTGCTTTTGAGGAACAATCTCCGCTAGCGTCTCTCTGAGAGACTGTTGGAATAGATCCGAACTTAGAGAACTAATATCCACGCCCCTGGAAACTCTCTTACTTTTGTTGACGCATTTCTAACAAATGCTGGGCCACGAGAGAAGTGGCGAGCAGAGCGGGATACGGAGCTTGCGAGGAAAGACATGTTGGGAGAGAGTTGAGCGCGGGGAGGTCGTTGAGAGAAGGAGGATTAAAAGAGAAGCAAGATGACGTTCATGTGACCGGGTTCGGGAGATGCAGGAGCCCGACGGCGAGCTGCACTATTGTCCCAGTCACACATGGCTAATAGGACTTTGTATACCTGATACGAGTGTTGCTGGATGCTATCGGTCGATCTCCGTATATCCAAGAGGTTCGAGCAGCCCGCTTCTCCGGGAATCCCTGGCGTTTCTTGACAGAGTCCCCACGAACGATGGTCCGAGTTTGGAATGCTGTGGACCACAACTGGCGCTTCTATCCCGTTCCTTACTTGAACACGAGTGCCACAGCGCTCGGGTGGACCAGGGAGTCTCTTTCCAACACCGGGGGCGGAATCCCGGCCTCGTTCTGTATATCTAGGGGCTATGCTGATCTGCCATAGGTCTTGTGAGTATTTGTCACCCCTCGAGAACAAGATCGGCGTAACACGGACTCCCACAAAGATGTATACATATCTTCTACGATTCTAGGGCTATCGCACTGGTATATGGTTGGTTTGATGAATCCGAGACCCCGCCGTGCTCTCCGGGCACGCTCAGCCGGCGGGAAATCAAGTTCACCGGGAGTGATTCTCTCTTGCTGATTGTCAATCGCGGGTTCACATGTTCTAATAGGGATAAAGGTCACATTGCGCACCGACATAATATTCCGGCTAGGCTGTGGCTCTGGTAATAGTCTTTCGTAAGAGGTAGCACCCCACCGCTCTCTGCAATTTGATGTACGTAAGAGCACCGCCAGGTAGCCGAGCGCGCTTCAAAGCAAGATAATGGTACACTAGTTTCCTAGAGATAACCTGGTCTCTTCATAAATAGAGGCTTTAAGTGGTCCTTGTCCGAGCCGGTAATCAAAGCGCGGACCCTGTGCTTGACGTAGAAAATTACCACCGCTCTGCTTACCTAATTCCACGTTGATTTGCCAGCAGTCTAGAATACAAGCTTTGGCACGCCTTTCCTTTCGCTTCTATCATCATCGTCGTCGTGGTCATCTCCCTCCACTCTTTCTTTTCTTCGTCTTTCGATACCACCAACGACAGAACCGGTTCAGTCAGCGCATCTGTGCTAAGTTTCGTCCATCCGTCTTCACCAAAACCACCAGCCACGCCTCGATCATGGCAGCGTCGATCTCCTTGGTGGTCCCTGTGACCTACATAACCCTCCTGGTTGGGTCTCTAATTATCTTCAGTCGCATATATCGGAAGCGAACAGCAGGTTAGTCTACCACCTCTGTCATCTTTGGCGTCCGTGGATGCCTCGAGAGGAGGTCCGGCGTGCTGACGACGTGCATGTTCCCCGCATACGTGTAACTTTCTCCAGCCCGCATTGCTCAGCAAGAGCCATGGTTCCCCTCACACCCAGAGCGCGACACCTACATCTCATTGCTTCAAATGCAACCACCGGTCTCGGACGTCCTCCTCAAGGCCGCCTTACTTCGCCGTGCCGTCACGGACGTTCAGCGCATTCTGGCATTCCGGGAAGACAAAGCCGCCCTGCAAGCTCTCCTCCAAAAAGGTTCTATCGGCGACGATCTATGGAATGCCTTTTTGGCAGCCGAGAAGGAATTGGAAGCCGAAATCGTGGAGGTCGTTGGAGAGGCTAATTCATTCCGTGAAGGATGGGGTCAATTCATCTTCCAAAGCGCTAGCGAAGTGGTTAACAACATGAAGCATCGCGACATCTTCCTGGCCGTCCCTAAAATGAAGGCAGACGCTGGTACGTAAGACCGAGCACACGGGACTTGCATCGAGACTGATTAACTTGACCCGGTTCATGAATCCAGAGGCGAAATACGGCGCGACCAAGCCTAAGAATCCGCTCAAGCCTCTTGCTTCCCAACTTGCCGTCCCCTCACCTCAATCCTCCGCCCCTGCTTCACCCAAGGCTAAGCCAACGGGAGCTCCAATGACCCCCATTCCAAGCAACCCATTGAGCTCCTCTTTGAGCGCAACCTCTTCTCCTTCACCCTCGGTCAACGGTGATGCTGCTACTACTGCATCTGCCACTTCTTCTCCCGTTTCTGTAACCTCTTCTTTACCTGGAACCGTAAGTTCCCGTCCCGTGAGGGCTTTTTAAATAACCTGCTAATGTCCTCATAAAACTTGCAGAGAGGCAAGAAGAACCGAAAGAGGAAGTAGACTTGTGATGTGTATTGATACTATATATCATCCTTTCCTCTGTCCATATTTCACAATATTGCACCAAGAGCAAAGACACAAGCCACCGCGTTCGACGCAGGGCTGCCTGAGATATCGACGGCACACTGAGGACATATTATTGAACAGAATGATGATTAGCTTTGGGATCGTGTAAAGAAAGTCGTGAAGGGGCTGCAAATCATTGGTGTCAAAGTAACATCGGTATCCAACAAACGCGTAACAGGCTCTAATAGACACAAAACTCCATTCCTGAAGGGTCCATCAGCCCTTAATAACGATGGCCTTCTCCGCTCCCAATCCTCTCGATCGTCCAGATTTATCCACATGATCCAAACCAAGGACGTCGTCCGCTGCGAATTTGTGGTCGTAAACGACGTCATCTAGGAAAACATCGGAATCAATTTCTGTCGCATCCAAGTACCAACCCATCTGCCTTACCATCTTCCAAATATGTTGGTTGCTTGAACCCTGCTGACTGGATGAGGGCGAAACGGTACTTGGCGACTTCCTTGTCAGAGACGGCGATCCGTTCTTGTAACCGTTTCTTCGTGTCGATAAACTTCTCTCCCATCTTTGCCACGAATCGGAATGGAACTCCATGGGATCTCGCCGGGTCACGCGAATAATGGAAGACGTTGATAACCTTGTCTTCGCTTCGAGCTTCGAGCTCCTCTCTTGAAATTTCCTGTATAGAGTAAGTCACGGATTAGAACAATTCCTGCTGTAGAAGCAAGCGTCTTGCGGACCTCAGCAAAGATTTCGACGTCTGGCAGGTTGCCCAGCATCTCTGACGGAGAGAAGACTTCCTGATGGCGACCATCCTTTGTGATAGCGAAAACCCTAATCTTGCCAGTGGTCTCAGGAGAAAGTTTGACGTTCTTCAAGACTTGGTCCGCAAGATCATGGATTGTGTTGGTCTTTGGTAACAGGAACGGTAAGGCAGCCTGTAACAGACGCATTCATGTCGGCCCGATGTTTCCGGTCGTAGACAATACAATTCATACCTCTTCCTTGTTGTGGACACCCGTCCAGATGACCTTGAGGCTGCGCTTAGTCTCCAACTCAATGATGCTGACATCGAGACGCTCGTAGAAGAGAATGCTGGGTTGCGCGGCCAGGTAAGAAGGCTGAATGATGTCCCAAACGGACTGGTTCAGTGCACGCTTGAGAGGTGCCTTAGGCATGCCTTGAGCCGTAGAGGAGGTGAAGCGGAGCTTGATCGGTTCGTGTTTGAGTCTCTCCCCGACCTTATTTGCCAGCTGTAGAGTGGGAATAGAAGATTAATCACGGTTTATGAGTTGAGCGATATTGAAGTTTCCGCGCACCGTCTCGTAGTTCATCTTCTTGCTTAGTACGAGATCGAACTCCTCTTGATCCTTCTCTTCGTCTCGAGGCCTGAAGTGGATCAAAACTCGGTTCTGCAAGAAATCGTAGAACTGAACTGGTGTCGGGCACAGTCCTTGTTGCTCGAACTCGAGGATCCTGAAGTAGACCACTTTAGTTTGGGAACATTGGAACCGTATGTGTGCTACTTACTCTTTCTCGGTGATCTCTGACTGGAAGCAAATGATGTCACCATCTTGGATCTCGCTTTGAGTGAACGTCGACTTGGGTTTCATCAATTCGATCATCCCTGGTTTGATTTCCTATTCAAGGCGTACACTTGGTCAGGTCTAGCACCCCCCACAGACAAGCGAATTCCAAACCTCGTAAAGCTTGATCGGGGTCTGAGGGGCCCATCTCATCTTCTCGCAGATGACACCTTGCAGGTCGCCGACTTTGGATGTTCTAGGAACATAGACCTTCGAAACACCAAACAAAGTCTGTTTCTGAACGTCGAAATACTTGAGGAAAATCATGATGTGATGCGCTGAAACGTCTACAAACGGCGCGATAGCCTAGACAGTGAAGTTATAATGAATAACAGATCTTCAAAATTGACATCAAAAGCCCTGACCTTCGTCGGCGAGGGTTCCCAAATGTCAAGATACAACCGCAAGTCAGTTTGTCGGGCAGCCATGTTATTTCGCACTTGCTCCACGGCTATGCGGTGTGTCAAGGTGAGAATCGACACTTCCGCCACTCCTGTACCTTTACTCACTTAATGTAGGCTCATTTTCGGGAACGAAAGTATCTGGACGAACGGTCTTGTTCTGCCGGTTGACGAGCACCCACAATCGGATATGTTGCTCGGGGATACCGAAGTGCTTGGCGACACGGCCCTTGAATGTTACGTACGTTTCGAGCTTCAAGACGCGGAAAGTGGCGAGGTCTGATGGCGGCCAATTCTTGTCGTCGAAACTCGCGAGATCAAAGCCTTGATGCTCGGTGAACGACTTGTCACTGATGACCTTAGCGGTTAGGTAGAGATGCTGCTCTTCTCGCTCCCTCTTTTTCGCTTCTTGCTGTATCCTCTCGTCCTCCAACCGTTGTTCTAGGTATTGAAATATGTGAATCTCGTACCAAAAACATAAGGTCAATCACCATCACTCACTAAGATGGGCAGGAGTGTCAGCTTCTGTGAAGGGTGCGAGGACGGTGTCGATTGCCGAGTCTCGGATATACACCAACATGTACGCGTTGGTCATCCGCCGTGCAGCCCGGACCTGATTGCGTTGTGAGACCGGTACAATTCCATTCAACTGACCACCATCTCCGCCATAGTTTTCATCGAGGACCTCCTTGTCGGTCACAGGCGTTACTCGATCGTCATCGAACTTCAACCATCGGGTCTGGCGATCAGGCTTGATGAGGGCGAAATAATGGCCGCCATGCAAGTCTCCTGAGTGAACGAGGACGCCGTGAAGTCTGTACAAGTGTGAAACTGAGCGATCTGCGGTGTCGGAGAGGTATGGTTCAAGGTCGATTTCGAATGGGAACTCGTGGCGATCGTTAATCTAGAAACAAGAGTTGGGTGAGCTTCCACGCTGAAGCAAGAAGTTGACCGAATCCGCCTAGAGAATCCTTACCTTCACCATGGCATCTTTCTGAATATCGTACTCGAAGCGCTTGAGCTGGAGATGAAGAACATCGGGGAAAGTCTCGAAAATGACACCCTTCTTTGCATCTTGCAAGCCATAGCCCTCAGCCATGTACTTGTTTTCTCCTTCGAGAGTTTCGACAGCGATGTAGTCCTTAAAGGACTCGGAAAGGTTTTTCATGCCCTTCACATTGAGCTGGATATCTGGTCAGGCGGATGTGGGTCAGACCAGCGAACGTCTTGAGCCCGTCCAAAATACATACCATAGAAGTCTTCGCCTCTCGAAGACTCATAGTCCACGTTGACGCACTTGATGTAACTCTTCATTTTACCAACAAACAACTTGGTGATTGCGCCATCAGCGGCTGTGCCCTATTGACAAGCCGGTAATCAGAAAGCCGCGTCCCGAGGCATCATGTACTACCTTACTTTCATCTTGGCTTCTAACTTCTCCTGAAGCACTCGGTTAAATTCTTGTACATCGTGTTGCATGAATGAATCCAACGATGTCCAACCAAATGACCGCGTCAACTCATTGGTTCCTACGTAATTTGCAGTGTGTTAAGCCCATGGCAAGAGCTAATCGAAGCTCTGCAACAACAATTCTTACCAACTGCCTGGTCCGATGTTTGTAGGTTGTAGAAGACGCGCTGGAGAGCTAGAGCGACACTTTGCGATGGTGTATCCTCCTCAGTGGGTATTTGATATACAGCCTAAAATGATATCAGATTAGCTTTTGCGTGGATGGCAGTTTTTTAGGCGTACTTTTCGGAATGCTCGTGTACAATACAAAGATTGAAGTAAAGAGTTCATGTAACATGTAGCGCCTTGATTTTTGAGTCCGACGTATCCAGTCTCCGCTTTTGAGTCGTAACTGCAATTGTGGTTAGCGGAAATTACCGTTTTGGGAACTAACAGAACGGACGCCCTTACTGCATGAAGTTGTGCCATAACACCCCAGTGGGATCGACAAGTACGCGTACGAAGACGGTGATGAGCGTATCGTCATTCTCAATAATTGGACCTTTGCCCCGTTCTCCAGGGTTAAAGAGTTTCCGAAGGTCATGGAATCGAGTGAAACCCCAATCGCACTCTTCAGCGGTAAAGCGGTGATGTGCATCTACACAGGACAGGCTGGTCGGTCCGAGAAGAGCTGCCTGGGATCAGGGACAAGCGGCACTTACGGCTTACGACGAAGTTTGTAGGGTCATGGGGATTGGACATAACGAGCGCGAACTGCGCGCATGCATGCCATCCTTTGGGCGCGTTTTGCGGGTCGGCGTAGTCGAGATATATTGATACCGCTTCATTGGGAGGTGCGTTGGAGTTGCCAGATGGGAAGAGGAGGACGCGCCTACGATGAATGACACAGCATTAGGCGGCCGCCCAGAAACGAAGAAGCTAGGCAGGGTGCTGCAGAAACGACCCACCAGTTATGACCGCCGCACGCGAAGGGAGGCCCCGTCAGCTTCTTTTCCAGAGTCCTCCACTTCGATAGTTTCCAGGTCGATACTTGGAAGTCGGCTACTTCGTGACCCAAGTCGGGCATGTGCTTCGCAGCAAAGGCCGCATCTAACGCATCGGAGGACCAGCGGGCTGAGCTCACTAGAAAGCTAGGTATGTCTAGAACGGCGACTTACGATCGTTGACTGAGATTGTCTCCTCAACCTCCATCACCGGGGCTCCCTGTTGCTTCTCTTCAATGACATCCTCCATCGAGTCGGTCTGAATGCGGTAAAGCACGAGGCATGTTCAGCGCCGTTCGTCAGGGTTGTCCCGCGTGTCGGAGAGGACGCACCGTTACCATTACAAGGGGGTGCGCTAAGAGATAGAAAGTGGGTGAAGTTGATGGTTGTGGTTTAGATTACAAGTGCTTCAGTCCGCGACGAAACTGACGCGGCGTCTTTGACAAAGAGAGTGGAGAAGCGGGTGGTAACTAACTGTGCAAGTGGTTACTGTTGCAGGCCGTAGCGTGGACCGTAGCGGTGGGGGAGTGATGGCTGACGAGTCTGGTGTGGATGAATTGCAGCTCTTCGCAATGGCTGGATCTCTCGTCTGAGGGGAAAGGGCAGGGGAGCTGCTGCCTAAGCAGGCGGATCTCACGCCTCCGAGGCCGGTTTTTCTTCCTTTCTCTAACCACCCGCGATCCTTAAACCATTCCATCGACGGTACCACAAAGCATCCAAGTGTCAAGCTTCCGGATCTTTGTTACCAGCCAGCCTCTCGAGCTGGTCATCGTGGATAGTGAGTCATGGTCGCGGCAGAGCGTTTGGGCCGAGTTCTTCGACCTACCTGCCATTTGCTCCTCTTGAGGCACATCTACTCTTCTCGAACTCTGTAGAAGTTTCTCGTGCAGTAACATGGCACACATTCCGTGTCCCATTGTAGTATATTCTGGAATATGACGCGGGGCCTTTCTGCAGATTGAACTGCCTTGCAAATTTCTTTAGGCGCCTGGTTGACTTCACTCTGACGTACAAGCGGTTCCTCACCGCGGCCAAAGTTAACACGCACTAGAAAAGAGAGAAAAGAAAGCCGTAGTCGATTCGCCAATTCGCTTCAAAAGTACAACTTGACAACTTAAAAAAAAAGCAAAACAACGCTCTAACTACGTCTCCCCGAACGAGCACAGCGAAAGGAGTGTGTGATGATAACGAAGGACGAGTTGACCCAACCCCAAGAGCTTAAGCGGCTGCCGGTGCCTCAGCTTGTTGCTCCTTGGTGCTGAAGTCGTTGAGAACAGCGATGGCCTCCTGCAGCTTCTGGTTCATAGCATCATCGTTCTCCAACAAGTGGAGCAATTCGGCGTTGTCCATCTCGAGAAGCATGCCTATCGAGCGAAAAGTCAGTACTTATACGTAACGCAAAAGAATCAAACCACTCGGACACACCAGTAATCTTGCCAGCGAGCTCAGGGTGTTGAGCGAAAATCTTGATGTAAATGACTTCGCCGAGCATTTGTTTCTGCTCCATGGGAGAAGCAGCAGCAAGCGCGGCGGCGGTGAGACCGGACCCTTCGACCAAAGGAGCGTTGGGGGCGCGTTGACCAGAAACGTTACGAGGAGCACCCCGTCCACCAGCGGGAGCACCGGCACCAGCTGGAGCGCGGGGAGCAGATCCCGCAGGGCCAGCAGGAGGGGCTCGGGTACCATTGCCGTTAGTGGCGGGAGCAGCGTTGGGAGCAGGGCGGGCGCCTGCAGGAGGAGCGTTAGGAGGAGGGGGACCACCGGGACCAGCACGAGGACCACCAGGAGGTGTGGGACCAGAGCCGTTCGCACCACGAGGAGGATAACCAGGCGGAACTTGAGCGTAACCCTGGGGGGGAACTTGGCCGTACGGGGCAGCCATCGGCGGCATACCGGGGACTTGCTGACCAGGAGGAGCGTAGCGAGGACGAGGAGGCATCATTCCCGGCTGAGGGTATCCCATACCAGGACGACCGCCCGGAGGAGGAGGGTAGCCTTGAGGACCAGGGTAGTACATCTGGGGAGCCATGTAACCAGGAACTGGCATTCCACTGGCCGCAGCTTGCTGAAGCCTGACATGGTTGCGCTGTGCGATCTGACTCTCCAATTGTTGACGCCTCTGTTCTTTACGCTGGGCGAGGGAGACATAGAGCGGCTTGGAGCCAACCATCTTGCCGTTCATTTCGGACACAGCCTTGGTTGCTTCGTCGGGAGTCTCGAAACAGACAAAGCCGAAGCCCTTCGAGGTGCCTTTCTCGTCCCGCATAATCTTGCAGCTAGTGATGTTGCCGAAGGCCTCGAACTCGGCACGGAGCTTGTCGTCGTCAAACTCATCGTCGATGTTCTTGACGTACAGGTTGACACCCTGGTACTTGGCCATCGACTCCATCTTCGCGGCCTCGTACGACTTCTTGAGCTCCTCCTGTCGTTCGTTCTTCTTCTGAGCGCGTTGGACGTAGAGTTTAGAGTCTTTGAACTCCTTGTCATGAAGCTCTTCAACGGCCTTGGCGGCTTCCTCATGTCTCTCGTAATTGACGAAACCAAAGCCCTTATTGTTCCCTTCTTCGTCCCTCTGGACGATGGCCGAGGTAACGGCACCGAATTGAGTGAACAGCTCGGTGAACTCTTCATCAGTAGTCTCGAGAGGGATGTTCTTGATGTAGAGGTTGGTAAACTGGGCCTTCATCTCATCGATCTTAGATTGACGCTCCTACGAAAGGGAAGTCTCAATACCTTGGAGAGATAAGTGCGACGAACTACTTACCTTCTTGGGAATATGATGACCAACATAGACTTTCTTATCGTTGAGCAACATCCCGTCAACGGCTTTGATAGCGGCCTCGGCGGATTCCTGGGTCTCGTAATGGACGTATCCGTAGCCCTTGGAGCGCCCGTGCTCGTCAGTAACGACCTTGCAAGACAAGACATTCCCGAAAGCGGCGAAGGTGTCGTGGAGAGACTATACATCGAGCCATTTTGAGTTTGGGCGATAAGCAAATCATACACAAATTTCAACGCACCTTGTTATCAATACCCTCGTCCAGGTTCTTGATGAAGATATTGCCTTGTCCAGTCTTACGAAGAGCGGGGTCACGCTGAGACCACATGATTCGGCTGGGTAAAAAAGGTTGGGTCAGCGCGCCATTGACTTGAGCTGACACCGCATGGATATCGCTCACCATGGTCGGCCTTTGATCAACGAGTAGTTCAAAGTCTCGAGAGCGCGTTCTCCTGTGGGAGCGGACAGATATGAGTTCCAATGCCGTGGGTTTCCCGGTCAAAGTGCAGAATACGAACCATCCGCAGCGTTGAGGTAGTTGACGTACGCATAGCCAAGAGAACGACGAGTCACTGCATCGCGGCACACACGAATGCTGGTAAAGACGTAACACCATGCATGTCGGTCAAATAATTCTTGCAGACCCGATGGAATGGACAAGTGGGCTTACCTGGCAACGGGACCCAGCATGTTGAAAATTTCGAAGAGCATGGCCTCGGTGACGCTGGGGTCGAGCTCTCCGACGTAAAGCGAAGCGGAGGGGCTGGGCGCGGAGGGCGCAGTGACCGGAGGTTGAGGCTGGGCCAGGAACTGAGGGGCAGCCATCATCTGATGCGGTGGCATGGGAGGGGGGATTTGCTGTTGGTCAACCTGGGGAGCAGCAGGCTGCTCGGTGGCAGGGACGGTGGTCGGGGCGACTTCAGAAGACATTGTTTACAGAAAAATAAAGCGAGGACTGGCTCGGAAAGAGTTGAAGTTGATGAAGGCGGATAAAAAGGAGACGTAGTCAAATCGTTACTGCTGTTTTTTAAGGAAGTTGTAGCGAATAAAGCGTCGACTAGGCAGGGGTTTTATGGATTCTGCCAGCGGTGCAAAGTGGTAAGTAGGTTGACGACCACAGTGTCCATCATGCAACGTACTTTCTGAATTTTTATGGGTTTTTCTGATGAAGAAAGAGGAGTAGATAGATTTTTTGGCCTGAGGTGTGGATGTGGTTGGCTGAAGAAAATCCAGCCAGCATCCAGTCAGAAACCTTATATCCCCCTGACTTGTGATTCCCACGCCTCATGGTAAGCGAAATGCCCAACAAAATGACAAGAGGTCACAAATGGCATTATAATCGGACAACAGAGCCCAATATTACAGCAGCATAAACACGGAGAGTGAGGGAACAGTATGTAATAATGCCTTTTCGCAGCACGAGGTGAACGCAATGGGGTTATCCACCGCGACTGAAGTACGACTTGGCACCATGAGTAGCAAGTTCGCCTATTTTAGTTGATGCAATGATTAGTCCGCGTGCAGGAAAAGACTAGTTCTAAACTCGAACCTTTCGCTTTCTCGAACGTGTGGCCGGCCTGGTTGTGGTGGGCCCACGTCTAGAGGTGAAGGTAAGCATAACTTAAGAGAAACAGGAGAACAGTGTCCCTCACTTGACGATAATAGAACCCGAGGCCAGCACCTTGAAGAGTCCATCCTACGGAGGCAATGATACTCAGAATACCAGCAGCTAGGTGTCCATTAGAGAAGGCTTGGATGGTTTGGATGATTCCTGCTGAACCAGTAGAAGGGATCCCAATGATCATATAGATCGAAAAGAGAAGATGCCATCCGCCAAAGAAGAAAAAGATATCTGGAATAGCGTTTAGTTCAGAAGAGATCTCAAGGGCAAGAGAGATCCGCTTACAGTAATACAGAGCTTGTTCCTTCGATTGGTGGCGGGTTAGCGCGCCCCGGAGAGGATAAGGGGTGAAACACCGACCTTCATATAACCATTGTAGATCGGCCTAGACAACAGAAATAAGACACAGTTTCGATCTGAAAGGTCAAAAACACTTGCCTGTACCACAGTAAGAATGATGTTACGGTGATAACTGGCATGTAACTAAAAATGGTAGGTGTAAGCGACGTGCTGCGCCGTAGGATGCGGCGGGTACGAACGTAATGCTGCCACCAAGATCTTTCCCGCCGTCCGGAGAGCCGGCCAACAGGATGAATAGACATGCCACAAAGTTGATTATCAAGGTGAGGACCAGAAGCAGCCAGATCTGATACAGACGCGTAACCGTTGCGCGGTGTCCTTCTGGCACCTCAGCAGAAATGTCGTGGTAGATGAGGGGGAAAACTGATGAACAAAGCGCCAAGGGACAGTGAGTGCACTAAGTAAGCCAAGTAGGACTGCGTCGAGCTCACATGGTGGCCAATTATTGCGGCCATGCTTCTGTATATGGTCCGCCCTTCGATTAAGCTCAGCCTCTCTAGCAGCAAGCTCCCGTTCTCGTCTCTCAAGATCTGCAGCACGGTTGTCGGTACCAGCCGACCTGGTTGATGTTGGATCTGAGAACGGGTCCGATGCATCGAACGGATTCTGGTCTAGGGAAGCGTTGCTTGCGAAGGGGTTCTCCGCTGGTGCTCGACCTGCCAAGGGTCATCAGATGCCGATGTAGAAGATCGATAGAACGAAGCGGCGTACTCATGATAGGATTTCGTGCGGTTCAAGGGGAGACGGAGGTGTTAAATCTGACCGAGGTTGAGCGTTGTATGTGTGGCTATGATCGTCATTCGGACTGAGATACAGCTCCCGCGGTTTGCCCTGAACGTTCTACGTCTCCCTCCCAGCAGTCCAAACCACCACACCATGGTCCGCGTACTAATTAAGGTGAGCTACAGTTCAGGAAGTGCCGCGTCATTAATGCTTACTCACATGTTTCTGACTATTCTAGGGCGGCAGGTAGGAATTTACAGCTGATTCAACACTCTGGAAAGAGGCTGACGATTTCTTGGTTCTGGTCCAAACTAGCTGGAAGAACTCTGAGGGTAGGAATTGAACATGATAGCGATGCGGGGCCTCTGCTAAGCCGGATTATTTTGAATTTGATAGATGAAGTCTTGAAGGCAGCCATTGCGAAGTACGGCAAAAACCAATGGGCTCGAATATCGTCGCTCCTTGTCCGCAAAACTCCCAAACAATGCAAGGCTCGATGGTACGAGTGGCTTGACCCCTCAATCAAAAAGACGGAGTGGTCGAAGGTATGTTCATTCGTCTTGTTGACTGGTAGTATTAGTATTCCTGTGTCCAGTATTTTGCTAAAGACCACCATTGTTGGTAGACTGAAGATGAAAAGCTCCTCCACCTAGCAAAGCTCATGCCAACCCAATGGCGAACAATCGCTCCTATCGTTGGCCGCACCGCAACCCAATGCCTTGAACGATACCAGAAGCTGTTGGACGAAGCTGAAGCGAAGGAAGCCCAAGACCTAGGTCTGGCTGGACCAGAAGGGCCGGAGGGGCAACCAAGTGCCGACGACATCAGGCGATTGCGCCCAGGAGAAATCGATCCCGATCCGGAAACGAAACCTGCTCGGCCTGATCCAATCGACATGGACGAGGACGGTGAGCTACCCAAGTCGATACCTGTCCAATGAAGCTTCCCTCACGCAAACGACTCATAGAAAAGGAGATGTTGTCCGAAGCTCGAGCTCGTCTTGCCAACACTCAAGGAAAGAAGGCTAAACGAAAGGCTCGTGAGCGCCAGCTTGAAGAAGCACGTCGCTTAGCCGTTCTGCAGAAGAAGCGAGAACTTAAGGCTGCTGGTATAATGTATGTTACTTTTCGTAAAGAGTTTGATAGCTCGTTTCGCTGACCAGTTGCTCCCACTTAGTATGCGGAGTAAACCGAAGAAAAAAGGAATGGATGTAAGCCCTCGCAACGGAACGCGACCGTACAACGCATCTAACAAGTTCATTACAGTACAACGCAGACATCCCCTTCGAAAAACAGCCTGCCCCTGGTTTCTATGACACGTCTGAGGAGCAGGCAAAGGCTTATGCTGCTCCTATTGGCCATACTCTCCGCCGGATGGACAATAAGCGAAAACCAGAAGAGGAGGCTGCAGAGGCCAAGAAGCGAGCGAAGAAGGCCCAAGAGGGCAAGGAGGGTCCGCATCAAACCAAATTCCTGGCTGCGCGAGAGGCCCAAATTCAAAAGCTCAAGGAGGCGGAGCAAATCGGTAAACGCCGAAAACTCGTTCTGCCGACTGCCCAAGTTGGTGAGGCCGAACTCGAAGAGATCGTGAAGATTGGTCAGGCAGGAGAAAATGCCCGAGCCTTATTACGCGACGGCACGGGTGAAGGAAGCGAAGCCAGTGCTCAACTCTTTAGCGAGTACGAAGGTCTCGAACACGCAAGGACTGCACGTACTCCACGGACGGCCCCACAAGGTATGAGCATTCACACCACCATCTGTCAGATTCGTATTGACAGGTTCAATCCTATCCACAGAGGATAACGTCCTGGCTGAGGCTTTGGCCCTTCGCAACATGAACAATCTCCAAACCCCTCTGTTGGGGGACGAAAACACGCCGTTACATGTCAATAATGGAACAGGGTTTGAGGGCGCCACTCCCAGACACCAGGTCGCTTTCACACCCAATCCGCTCGCAACGCCTTTGAATCGTCGAGAAGACGGCTCTGCGACTCCCCGCGGGGCCGCTGGAGTTGGCGCGACACCACTGCGAACACCAATGCGCGACGGCCTCAGCCTTAATGCCTCAGACGGAGCATCCCGGGTTGGGGATACCCCACGCGAGATTAAAATGCATGCCAACGCCGCCAAACGCTCCCTCCAAGCCGGTTTTGCTAGTTTACCGAAGCCCAAGAACGACTTCGAGCTTGATGTCGAAAGCATGGGACCTACCATCGAAGACGAGGAGGAAAGCGCCCCTATGACTGAAGAAGACGCCGCGGAACGAGACGCTCGCATCAAGAGAAGGAAGGAGGAAGAGGAGAGAAAAGCTCTTGCACGACGCAGCTTGGTTGTTCAAAGAGGCCTTCCACGCCCCGTCAATATTGATGACGATGCCCTCCTAGCGAGCCTCGCGGCTGTGCCTGAAGCAGACTCCTCGTTAGCGGAAGCTCGGAAGTTAGTCAACAGCGAACTGGTCGCTCTTGTCCAACACGACACCATTGCACACCCACTTCCAGGGACCCGCTATCCTGGCAGCACCGAATCAACATACATTCACCCTGACGACGCCAGTCTCGCTCTTGCCAAGGCTATGGTTCATGGTGAAGTTGCAACTGCACTTGGGTTCCCGGGAGCGAATGAAGAACAGATCAAACGCGGGATCATTCTGTTCGCGAACGAGGAGGAAGTCGATCCAGACCTAGAAGACTGGGCTACGACGCGCTCTAAGCTCGCGTATGACGCTTCTTCGGGCACTTGGGTGGATCCTCAATCTCTGTCGGAGGCCGAGAGGATCGCTGGCTTGACAGCACTTTTGGAGCAGCAAAAGGAACAGATGGCTGCAGAAGCAGGCAAGGCTGCAAAGTCGGAGAAGAAGTTGGGCAAACTCCTTGGTGGATACCAAGCGCGCTGGGGCGCACTCTCGAAGCGATTGACTGATTCCTTCGAACAGTTGAACAAAACGCAGATTGAGTTGGAGAGCTTCCAGCTGCTGAGCATCACGGAAACGGTCGCTGCGCCGCAAAGAGTCCAAGCTCTGACCGAAGAGGTGGAACGTCTCGAGAAGAGGGAACGGACGCTTCAAGACCGTTACCGCGACCTCGATTACGAACGAAGAGAAGTACAGGCGAGGATCGCTGAAAAGGAGGATCGGATCATGGCAGAGGCAGAGGCTATGGCAGCTGCGATGGAGGCGGCAGAACCCTAGGAGTTCGCATGGCTTGATACTCGCTCTATGTTTGTCGATATTCTATTGTATTCTTACGCGTAGTACTTGTGGCGAACATGTCCCACTTCCACTCTACAGGCGGGTTGCAGCGCTGCTACGCTTTTTGGATGCTAGAGCTCAAATCCATGGAATTCATTACGGTAACGACAAAGAACGCGTACAAAGTTGATAAATTACGTTAAAACCCGTCATTCGACGAGGATAGAAAAGGTAGTATCGATACTCCCCGTTGGGTATCGGGCACTCCCTTGCAGGATGGCTTTGAACTCGAACAGCCCCAAGTCAACGAAGCATACACCTGTATCTACTTCAACTGAGTCACCACTAGCCAGCAACCCGACTGGAATCTGCGACAGTGAGGAGTCGAAGAGAGCTGAATCCATGAGACCAAAATACGCAGGAACGTAAGATAGCGAGAAAGACAGTGGCGAAGCTAACATGGGAACGAGGTGAGCAACCAGGTACGAAAGATCAGTAGACTGTGAAATCATACCAGAATTGTTGGTAACACGGGCTCGAATGAAATAGAATTCGCAAGGCGTGGCGGCGTATTTTAGCCCTCGTCGAGGAGCTTCATTATCATCTTCTTGTCGAACAAGCGCTATTTGCAACTTGCAAGGAGAGGTTTGAAGAGCACGTAACATTGGCATCGTCAACCTCAGTGATCTTAAGTAAATTTCGCCTTGCCTTCCGCTACTTGGCTGGAACGAAGAGCTTGAGAATGAGAAGAAGCATCAGTGATAAAGGCCCACTAACCTCGCGCCAATGAGCTTTAAGGCTCTTAAATAGATGCTCCCTGTACCAAAAAAGCTCTCTTTGTACTTGTTCCTCCGTGGCAGATAGCTTTTCCTTAGAGACCACAAACTGGCGATTGGAGAGAGTCGGTATGGGCTGTTGTGTAACAGCTACGGGGAGGGATAGTCTCTTAAGAGGAAGAATTATGCTATGCCCCAACCTATAAGCAATCGAAACCGTTCCATACGAAACACCAAACATACCGGACGGTCGCACCGGGTGCAACAAGTCTTGTCGTAGTGTCCTTTGACTCATCCTGCACTCGATCGAACGTCGCCTCAAAAGGAGCGTCATACTTGTTGGACACTTCAACGCTAAAGAGACACCACTGATCTGGATCGCTGATTTGAAAGAGGTTTCCGGGGCTTGGATCTTCGGATCCAGAAACTTTGGCGTGCCAAAATGGTATCACATCCATGGTTTCGCAGCAGAGGGTTTCAAATACTGAGATTTCAACTGGATGGATGATTTGACGAGTATGAAATACGTCTACGGGAGAATCTCTTGGTCGATGGGCGAAGGAATACGAGATCTGTATAGACCCATGAGAGCTGAGCGACATAATGGCCAATTATTAGCCACCATACAATAGACCTATGACTCTGCAAACTCACCAACCAAGTTTCCCAAAGCACGTGACGGCGATTGTAGCCTTCTTTTCAGGACCAATAGACTGGGTGCTAATCCCTTGATAGGAGAAAACAGGGCGGTGGACCAAGCCGTATTCTGTTTCATACGCCTCAGCCACTGAGAGTTCTCCATCTGCGAGCGCTTGTTGTGCGGCAGAAATCGACGTGTCATCGAAAGCCAGCTTGACGAAGTCCACCGGGATAGAGGATATATTCTCCACAGTTAATCTGAAAGTAGACCTATGGGCAGTGCGTGTATATCAGTGCGTAGCGTCGAGGATCTATCAACCACGAATACGCACGTTTCGCCATCATACAGCATCACAGCTCCGTGGGATAGAGTGGTGCGCCTAATCCGTAAAAGTGGCTGCTCCTCTACCACTTTGCATGTTAAGAATGTCTGTGTGGCAGGAGGGGCGGCCTTAGCAGCTTCTACCAAGCTCTGCCTCCGTTTGTCTCGTTCTTCCGGGCGAGCAGCGAGCCCGGAGCTTTTAGTGCGAAGACTCTCGGCGTCCAAAATGCTTTTCCGGCGGTCGGTCCTTCTCTCTTCTTCATCAGTCGCCAATGGAAGTAAGAACTCTTGGGCAGCCCCGCCGGGTAGCTGAGCCCAAATTCCTCGCACAGTAAGAATGCCGGGCTCGGTCGCGGTAGCGTTAATACGAAGCACACGGTAAGACTCCGCGGGAATCAGCGTGGAGACTGGCATAGCGCGCAAAGCCACCCCGGACGTGCTGTCGAGAGCTTTGGAGTCAGGCTCGGCTCGGCTCGGACGAAACATCTCTTGCGTACCTCAACCGAACGCTCTGCACCTCAAGGTCAAAGCAGAGTCTATTATATAACGTGATGACAAATTCCATGGGCTCATTTTGTACGGTGACCACCTACGGCCACTTGTTAATCATGTTGCTTCTTGGTAAAAGTCTATCGAGCGCACCTCGGATGTGGAGGCTGATTTCAGTCGGGGATTGTAAATGAATGGATCCCGTCGACCTCCTAAAATACCAGCTGCCTCGCCGGAAGATCGAGGTTCAAGGTCGGATATCGGATGTTGTACTGGAGTTCGAGAGAATGGTAATCTATGGGAAACCAGTATCTTCAGCTTCGACCGGACCACCTTACTCATAACGTGAACGCACGGAGTAATTTCCAAACTCAGAACAGGTTTGCTAGCCCAGTATGCGACCACCACATGGTCTCCTCTCCTTCTCGCCGTAGCTACAGCCCGCCCCGATATCGTGTAGAGGTGTAACTGTTCGGAATGGGTAAGATGTGGGTTCATAACCCGCAACGTTGACAGAGAAAATTGGGCCAATGCGGGATAATCTAACCAACCGAATGATGAGAAAACAAACAGTGATTTTCGATTTTAAAGGGTTACCTGGAAGCGCTTCCGCTATCGCAACCGCTTCTCGAACGACCCCAAGCTGCAGCTCAGGCCAGCCAAAAGCTTCTCCTGTTCCCTCATCCTCCTCTGAGGCAGCGACATTGTTGTTATATCCCTTACCGTCATCTTCAGGTGGGTCGCTTCCGGGCCTGGAGATGCCAATTTTGCTGAGGTCCACGCCGTAGATGTCGCAGACGTATTTGACCACGCGTAGGATGCTTTCGTTGCCATCATCGCTTACATTGGCCCGGACGCCAACTGTGCCTGCTCCCAAACTTGTTGCAGAATTGGGAAGAGGGCTCGAGTTTTCGAGACCTGCACCAGCAATGGCGAGACCTGGATTTTGAGGGGCGGGCGATTTTCCTTCCGTGACTTCTCCACTCATGATCGCTTTCGCTGCCTTTGCAGTAGCTTCCTCCCTGGACGCAACGATCATATCCATAATCACTGCCAAAACCTCTCTCAGGATGTAGACTTCCTTTCTCCGAAAGCCGAGGCATGAGAACATCGCGGCCATCAGACTCAGAACCTGGAGTTGGTCCCGTGGAAGCAAGTTCATGATATGGGGTCCATGGGCAGAGTTAATAGCCTCAGCGATTAGGGATCGTGGAATCGAAGTAATAGCGGACATCCTCTGAAAGAGACTCTCCGACGGAGACGTCAAAGACAGTGACTGGAATGGGGTTTGCCCTAGCATGGTGTCAAACGCGGACCTGCCCATGCCTTTATTGCTCCAGACAGCCAGCAGGAAATGAGAGTGGCGCAGGGCAGCCTGGCACAGAAGGAGGCTAAGAGTGGGGGACTCTGTGTCAAGTGGTTGACCGGATGGGGTGGGCGAAGACATCGCGGGAGATGCACGAGAATAGAGGGACACAGCCTGTTCAAGACGAGCAGAGATGTCCGACCAAGGTGGCTTTGAGCCAGGAACCGGAGGAAGCTGTCAGGAAGAATGAATATTTGTTCAGACCCATAATAGCGAAGACAAAACCACTAACTGGGGCATCCGTGGCTGACCATAAGTCGAGCACTTCAGCTAGGCACATGCCTTCAAGGGCAGATGCTTGCCATATCATGTCTTGAGGGCCGCGTATTTGCGCCAAAGATTCGACATACCACTGCACTGCATCCGACGTCCGTCCAGATAGGAGGTAAAGATCTGCAACAAGTTTACCCAACCGGCCATTGCTGGTAGCAGACATGTATGTCGTGGTACGTTTCTTGGATGCCGGTGACGAGTTTACAGCCGTGAGCCCCGATCCCGAAGGGGAAGGTGGTATACCAGTGGTCGCTCGGTGAGGGTGTGGTCGGACGCCGTTGGAAGGTCCATCCATAGAGTCCCGCATACCGCTGGCATTATTAAAGCTGCTGGAGTGCGAGAAGGTCGATGGTCGGCTCTTCTTGGGAAGGCCGAACGTGTACTGCATGAAGTGACCGCCCAAGTCATCTGATCGAGAAATAACAGGAAGTTGCTGGCCATTGAGAGCCGCAATACCGGAGGGGCTCTCCATAGCTTTGGCCTATCAGTTAAATAGTAAGCTTCGCGTGGTATCTACCATTGCGTCTGGGCGCCTTACCAAGTTTGCAAAGCTCGATAGGATTTCCGCGCATAACTCGGAAATCAGAGTCCCAACATAGACTTGCTTGTTTCCCATAACACTCGGAATTACTACCAGTCGGGGGTCACTAGATGCCATGTTCATCTGAGAGTTCCCATCTCCCTCCTCGAACGCATAGCATCGGCTTGCCAAGGGAAATGCCGACTCCATTGGAAAGTATTGCTCGAGAGCGGCATGGAATTCCGCGAGAACGGAGGTCAAGGGCGTGTCTGGGTTACTGCAATCTGCAATCCCAATAACCCCAAGTGGGAAGTGAGATATCCGGAACAGAGACAACGAAGTGTGCCATGGTGGTGGAGGATGAGAAGGGTAGGAGACGTGAAGGTAACCGTTAGACATTGGTGCCGGCATGAATCGACCTAACAGTGGGCGATTTCAACATGAGTTCGATGGCTAAGAATATTCAATCGGTAAACTTGTATATTTTGCTTACTTTGACCTTCGCGAGTGTCTGGAGGTATCTCGTCCAGCCGAATGTGATCGAACGACCGAATCAAGTTTGCCCATTGCTCGAATGACTGCTGAGATATCCTCCCCACTGGTAGAAGGAGTACCTTAATCTGTGCGAGGGAGGCAAATGACATGCCATCCATCTTGGCACCTTTTTGGAACGATAAAAGGCACGAAGTAGCGAGATTTAGGGAATACCAGGGTAAGGCGCTCCTGGTCAGGATTCAAAGTTGACGCGGTGACCTACGGAGATCTCGTCTACTTATCACATTTTACTAGCCCAGTCAACAAAGCGAGCCACACCCGATAGTCTGGAGGAGATCTTATTAGGGGTTCGGCACGTAGAGACTATTGATGCGCTTGTGCGTTAGGAGAAGATTATGGGCTATATTGAATGGCAACGGCGGGCCTGTTGGCGAATTGAGACCCTGGTGGAACTCGATCGTCATATAGACCTTTATGTGGAGGGTCTCGCTTTGATTTTATGTTTATTTTCTAACGTCTGTTTCTCTCTCGACTTGTCCATAATACCTTAACATCTCACCTGTGACGTCTCCGTTCTTGTTGGTTGTGTTCCTTCAGTTCAGTCTCCTAAGGCTTCAATTCTCCTGTATAGAATCCTCCGTACGAGATATCTAAGTCAATCCACTTCACTGGGACATGATAACGACAGAAAGCTTTACTTTATGCAGGACTCCCGCCCAACCCAAGCAAATAAGAACGACCCTCTCTCCTTCGTAATCGGAAGAGTTAGAAAGGCCGGAGAGCCCACTTCCGCAGCATATAGCTAACACGGCCGGCATGCTGGGCAAGGTACCCACGTAGAGCCCCACTACACCCGAAGACTCGACGTGATCCTCCAACTGAATTTATCTTACGCTTTAAGGCTACTCAAATTCGACTACTTTGATTTTATCGATTCTAAAGTATGGCGTTAAGTGGCATGCTCTCCCGCAGACCAAACAATTTAACCGTGTCAGTAACGACGATGCTTATATGGCGGCTTGATATATTCTCAGGCATCGGCTACCCTGATTGGGTGGACCTTAATTGCGATTCGAGCCTTTGGAGGATTGCGGTGCACTCTCCCGCATCATCGGAGCGACCGTGCAGCTGAAAAATAAGAAGCGCGTCGCTCACGGACGCCATCGCCTCCGGATGCCGTTGTTCCGACATCAATGTCAGGCCTAGACCACGCGCAGCCTTTGCTTTGCCAAGCCGATCTTGAAGCGATGCGTAGATTTGCTCGGCTTCGGCAAACAGGTTGCCAGCTTCTGAGTGTCGGGATTGTTTACGGTACACAGTCGCGAGCTTGATCATGGTCTTGGCTCCATCATGCTGATCTCCGAGGACGCTGTACGTCTTAAGGATGTCCTTGTAGGTAGAAGCTGCTTTTGGATACTGTCCCTGCGTGTTGTAAAGGCGACCGAGGCCTAATAAGGCCTTCAGCTTTCCCAGCTCTGCATCTTGCATGCTGGAGAAGATATTCAGGGCCTTCTCGTACTCGGATATGGCCTCTGAATATCGAGTCTGCGAGCGGTAGACGGCCGCTAGGGAGTTCGTTGCATTTCCCGCGCCTCTTTCCTCCCCAATGCGAGAATAGATATTTCGAGCCTCTTCGTACATGGGAATTGCCTCTTCAAAGCGCCCCTGAGATGAATAAACATCTCCAAGCCCGTCAGCAGACGATCCTTCGCCCTGCTCGTTTTGAATGCTGTTGAAGATCTCTTTCGCTGCTTCATAAGCGGAGGTTGCATCGGCATACCGGTTTTGACGAAGATAGAGGCCTCCAACTCGATGTAACGCGTTTGCTTCTCCGAGATCGTTACCGATGCGCACATATGTTGCCTTGGCTTCCATGTGCGCAGATATCGCCTCCTCTATGCGGTCTTGTAGGGCATAGGCTCGCCCAAGGCCCTGCACCGCGTTTGCGGTATCCCAGTCATCATCCACCCGAGAAGACAGATCCAAAGCCTCTTCATAGACCGAAAGAGCCTCAAGGGGCTCGTTCCGCAGGATCTTAATCTCGCCATTCACGTTTAAGGCGGCTGCGATCCTCTCCACTTCGCCATTTGCTCGCGCAATATCCAAGGCATGCTGGAGCATTCGCAGTGCAGTGGATTGGTCATTTTGCCTCAGGTGCATTTGGCCCAGTCCCATAAGAATGGGGAATGAACTGATATTCGTTTCCACATCCTGGGATGACCGTGGTGGAGTGCTCATCGGCTAGCACGAGAACCAAATGTCAAGGTCAGTTGAAACTGGCTTAGATGAATCGAATGCCTATTATATAGCTTAGAATGTACGAGCAATCCCTGGCTGTAGGTCGTCTGTCGGGTTCAGGATTCCAACAATCTAGCAGTAAGCCGCAAAGGGCACGGATCTGGGCCATATGTTCGTTCTCGCCAACAGGGGGGAGTTTTCCAGTAATGATTCGCAAAATAACGTTCGCATCATTGGAGATCCCTTGGAATGGCAGGGAATTTGTCATAATCTGACGATAAAGTTGACATAGGACGTGATCAAGCTGTGAATGGCTCATCAACGGAGTGTAACTCACTTCCCAACAGACCCGCCCAAGAGCCCAGATATCGCTCGGTAGGTCAGGATCTTGGTCATTCAATCTTTCTGGTCTGGCCCATCGCGTACTCCATGCAGGCCCAGTAAGTGCTTGCAAGACTGTCACAAGCTCTGGTCTTTCGGACCCCATGGAACCTTTATCGTCGTCCGGAATTGGGGTTGGCTGAAAGTTTGATGTCTGCTCCGGGTCCGGTCTCTTGATATTCGCGTCTTGTAAGACTCGGGCGGACCCAAAGTCGGTCACGACAGCGCGGCTTTCATCGTTGACGAGTATGTTGAGCTAGAGCTGGTGCTTAGAGTCCATTCAAAGCTCAAAACGGAAGAGAAGCCATACCGATTTGAGGTCTCCGTGCGAGATAGGTGGTTCACGAGAATGAAGGTATCCGACACCAGCAACAACGTCATTGATCTGATGCGTTCCAATTGAGCTTGTTTATCGGTCTTCGGTCCTAGCCTAGCTACAGTCGCTCACCAAGGAAATGCGCTCCGGGAATGTCACCTGCCTTAAGCTGAGGAACTCTCTGATATTGCCGTTTGCCTCCCAGGGGAAAATCATCCAAGCAATTCCATTTTGGATATCCTCGACGAATCCGACGAGTCGGACGATGTTTGGATGGCGAATACTTGCAACAATTCCAATCTCCCTAACAAATGCCTGCGAAATTTGAGTTCATACTAACAACGGGGTGAGAATCTACAGCGGAAGCCTCCTCACCCGAAGGAGTCCGCCGCGATCCGTGTTGTCGAGTATGGTAAGCCTCTTTACGGCGACGTGTTGCTGTATACGCAAATGGGTAAGCTACCGTGAACATCAAAGCGTGATTGCAATTCTCGCCTATTGATCGATGATCTCATTCTTTATGAAAGGGCTGCTAGTGCGGTCTCCAGGACCGCAAGAAAGCCCACCATCTCTCTAAGGGAAGGAGAGCCGCAACAGCAACACTGGCATATCCACCACGCCTGACTCTGTTGCTTTCAGGTATCGCAACTCTGGCGGGATTGATCCGAATGTGCACAAGTTTACCCAGCTTCTCCCTCTGGGTTAAAAACAAACGCAGAGACCGTTAACCTATGTAAGCCACGAACACGTCCAAAAAAGGCAAAAATACCGCGATGGCAGTTCTTTCGATCACAGAAGTTTCGTCTTCTTTCACAGTGGAGGTGTCCACATTCCTATATGGAAGTTATATGGAGAACCCAAGGGAGTCACCAGGAGCATCCTTACGTTCAATCCTTATCTTGGAGAATATAAGTACTGGATGGGATTTGTTTAAGAGATACTAGGCGCGGTGAGTAATCACAGATAGGTCGTTGCGTATGAGGTTTAGGTATTTGGGGACAGTGATCAGGGTGAACCTTGCCGCGGTGTCTACGGCGACCATAATTACTCACGCCTTCTAATTTGGGAAGTCTCCAAGTAACATCCTCCACGCAACCTCCACGTCAACCAGGCTTTTTTCTTCAGATTACCGCTCCTTTTATCTTCGTACACTTTTACTGTTCATTTCAATGGTGAGTTCACCTCAAACCATAGAAACTTCGGGGTAGCTGAACTTCTATTGCAGGGCGCGGCAGATAAAGTTGTAGGCGGCGGCATGCTGCTCATCGCAGCGACCGTCTTCATATACTACACAACCTGGGCCCTCATAACAGTAAGCGTAAATCATGTTCTGTATTCTCTTCGCCGTACTGAGCCCCTCTCCCTCTTGCGTCGTTCATTTTTGCTCTCAGCCATTCTTCCCCAACGACAGCCCCATCCAAGACTTCTTCCCCGCAAGGGAATGGGCCGTTCGCATTCCGGCGTTCATCTTGGTCGTCGGAATGTCAGCCGTAGGCGCGTTCTTCGGCTCCGTCGCCATCAAAGAGGGCCGGAAACGCAGAGCAAAAGCAGCGATGAAGTCTGCATAGGCATTTTCTTCATTGCCGTTGGTGTATTCTGTGCTTCTTTGTTTTTATTGCTGAATGGGATAATCTTCGACACCTACTTGTTTCTGGTTCAACCGGTTACGCGGACTCTTTATGTTGCAGTACCGAAGCGAGGCCTGACGGTCATTCGAATCGGGCACGAGATATGGACGTCAAGGACCCATGAGATACCAGAAAAAAGCGTTACGTAAATCCGTACAATTATTTTAATCTATCGTTCTTAATTGAAGAATTTCCCGAATCAACCATTCTTCCGTTAACTGTCAAAGCTCCGTCAGCTTCCATCCGTTCCAGAGAATGAGAATGTTGTGGCTTCCCGCGGTTCTTCCCCCTCAATCCTAGTTTCGACTGCCCATCATGGCGAGTCCCTTACCTGCTTTCGAAGCCTCGAACCACCACTAAGTATCACTCATATACGCGGAATAGGTGTTAGCAGACCTTGGGCGGCGGATCAATGGCGCATTTGCCCAACTCAGCCGGGCCCCAGTCATCGATGACAAGGCATGCGGTTCGCCTTCCTCTCTACCGGGTGCACATGCTGAATCATTTGCGTTAGGCGCTGGACGCGTTACTCAAAGAAGTGGCCTCTGCACTACTAGAGTCCGACGTTAATGTGAAATTGGTAGCGAATCTACGGTCGAAGGTCAAGGCCAAGGTGAAGGCTGCGATCGAATCTGGAGCGGACAAGGGCAAGGACATCAACCGGAAGAACATCATCCAAAAGGTGGCTTCGACGCTGATTGTCGCAGAAATTGTCGACGCTGACGGGTTGCCTCAATAACTCCAGGCTATCTTTGACGAACTCGTGCAGCTCGTCGACCCCGGTGTGGAGCCGTACAAGCCCAAGAAGAATCATCCCAATGTAATTATGGCGGTCGGTCTTCAGGTGCGCGCTATTGCTCGGTCTTGTATGCATTAAATACACGACTAACGAGTAACCGCAGGGTAATGGTAAAACGACGACCTGTACAAAGGTTAGTGGACCTCCCTACCACTCCGCCCGCCCGGCACCCTCATCATCCTTCCTTAGCTCGCAGTGTACTACCAAAAACGCGGCCTCAAATCATGCATCGTCTGCGCTGACACCTTCCGTGCCGGTGCCTTCGACCAAACCCGTCAATCCGCCACAAAGGCCAAGATCCCTTACTTCGGCTCGTACACCGAAACCGACCCGGTATCGATCGCGGCTCAAGGCGTGATGAAGTTCAAGAAGGAGAAGTTCGAAGTGATCATTGTGGACACCTCCGGAAGGCATAAGCAGGAGAGCGAGCTGTTCCAGGAGATGATTCAGATCAGCGAAGCTGTGACGCCCGACATGACCGTCCTTGTGTTGGATGCGAGTATAGGTGTGTGTTTCTTCGAATGGTGAGACATTATGTTCCACCGTTCTGACGTGAAACGCTCCCTACAGGTCAGGCAGCAGAAGCGCAAGCCAAAGCATTCAAGGAGAGTGCGGACTTCGGTGCGATTATTGTGACGAAGATGGACGGCCACGCCAAAGGAGGAGGAGCTATCTCTGCGTATGTTTTATCCTTCATCTACTTTCTGTCTCGTCTAACATATTTCTTCAGTGTTGCGGCAACTAAGACTCCCATCATCTTCCTCGGTGTCGGCGAACACCTGTACGACCTCGACAAGTTCTCTCCCGAGCCGTTCATCTCCAAGCTTCTCGGCATGGGAGACATCCAAGGCTTCATGGACCACATGCAGAGCATCACAATGGCGAATCCCGAGAAGCAAAAAGAAATGCAGAAGAAGCTCGGTGAAGGCAAGCTGAGTATACGGGATTGGAAGGAGCAAATTTCCAACGTCATGAGCATGTACGGAAGTGTCTCTGCACCTCATGAGATTTGAGAGCACCAACCACTTCCTTTTGTAGGGGCCCACTCTCGAAGATTGCCTCCATGATCCCCGGTTTACCGCAAGCGATGATGGAAGGTAGCGACGAAGAAACCTCCTCACGGATGAAACGCATGATGATCATCTGCGACAGCATGACCGAAACCGAGCTGGACTCCGACGGAAGCCCCTTCATCGTGTACGACACCAAGGACAAGAACAAGCCCGTCGACGTGAACATGAAGGCTCTGCGTCGCGTGGCGCGCGGCAGCGGGTGTCACGTCAGGGAAGTCGAAGAGGTGCTGTGTCAGTACCGGATGATGAGCAACATGGCCAAGACTGTGGGAGGGAAGAACGGGTTCATGCAGAATTTGCAGAAGATGCAGCAGGCTACGGCTGGGATGGGGAGAGGGTTGGGGCCTGGTGGGATGCCTACCCCGGCGCAGATCGCTCAGATGCAGGTAGGGAATATGAGCCCGCTTCGCTGGAAATATGCGGACGTTGATGCTTATGTTCCATACGCACATGCAGCGTCAGATGCCGCCTGGCTTGCTCCAGCAGATGCGTCAGTCCGGCGGGGGCATGCAGGACATCATGAAGGCCATGATGGGCGGAGCTTCGGACCAAGAGATGGCGGAGATGCGTCGTACGTGTCAAGTATTCGATTCGTTCGCTTCTTTCGGCTGATCCCTTGACACGCTTTTAGAAATGATGCAGCAGATGGCTGGCGGTATGGGAGGCGGTATGGGATCGATGTTGCAGAACATGATGGGCGGAATGGGAGGAGGGCTCGGACGCGGACGATAGGCTTGTCTCGTTTGGGGTTGGCTGCGAGGGTCATCACTCGGTACCGGTGCACTCGTTGTAATACCATCCATTCGCATTATCATAACGCCACACCATTACAAGACGAGTAGGTAATTACGGGAGCCGACGCCTCAAGCCACTCGAAGAAGAGCCGGCGTTGCGGTCTTTCAGCTCGATCTCTTCCTGCTGCTGCCGTTGCTGGTCTTGGACCTCGCGCTCGCGCTCCTTCTGCCAAAGCTTCTTCTGCTGGCTTGCTGAGGCTTTATTTCCAAAGAGGAAAGACGACGTGTGCTTGTCGGCACCTGTCTTGTTGGAGTAATCGCCCGTGCCTTCGAACGCCATCTGTTTCATTTCGGGAGGATCTCCGTTAGTAGCCTTGCGGGGCAAGTCGGCGGAGAGCGCCAGCCCGTTGGTTAGGTCAAGCGAACACTTACCACCCAGAGCCCCCACACGCCGGTGATACCGCACCCGAAGGTCATGATTATTCCGAGGGGACCGATGTTTTTGGTGTTGTAAGAGATGAAAGCGGTGGTAACGAGGGCGAAGCTGAGCGGGACGAGAAGCGGGTGAGTTTGCGACGGAGGAGCGACTCCGGCTCGGATGATCGGGGGCGGGGAAGGGATCTGCGGGAAGGAAAGTGTACGTTAGTATTTGGGACGGTTCTCTCGGGGGGTGAGACCTACAGAAGTGACGAGAGCAATACCGAGAGCGAGGAGTCCGATTCCGACGTGGGTGCAGAGGAAACTTTCGAGAGGAGTCATGGTTTCGCGTATCTCGGAGGTATGAAGATTGTATGGCGCCGAGAGGAAGAGTAAGAGACGGGGGAAGATGAGGAGCGATATGCCCATGGTGTTGAACCTGGTCGCCGTTCGAGCGGTTAGTCCTCAACAAATAACAACGTATAGAGGAATCCAGTGCGTTACTTACCATGCAGATGTAACCCAAGCCCACCATCCAGAAGACTCGTCTCGCATCTGGGACAGCCGCTCCTTGATCTCTTCTCGAGTAGCTTTGGGCGGTGGAGCGTCACCACCCATGGGTTGCAGCTCGATTCCTTCTCCTTTGGCTTCGGTCATGACCACTTGATCGTCGGCGTTGGTTAAACTTTTAAGAACAGATACTACACTTGATCTAAGCCAAGAGGCTAATGATTGTTTATGGAACAGTGGTGTGCTGCGGGGAGGCTAGGGTGTGGAGGGAGACATGTGCTCCGAAGAATGACGTCGACTCCGGACTGTGAGAGTGGGAAAAGAAGCAGAGGTGTTTGGTAAGAGTGCGGGGGTTCGATTCCTAAACAAGGGACAAGGACGCGCCCTCCCGTTGCCGACGCCCTAGGTTCCTGATGCTGGCTGCCGAGAACGACGTCGGGCAGGTAAATAAGCAGCGGTTGTCGTCTGGTGACGCGACACAAAGGCTTGGCATGAAATGGAAAAGGATTTTATGGAAATTACTTGTTTGGGGGAGGACGATTCATATAAAGCACCCGGTTGACACGTAACTGGGAGACAGTAGCATGCACCCTGGCTATGCGTGCCGATGAAGAAGTTTCTAATGACTCTGCCTCAATTCTTGCGGCTTGTAAACGCCTCTCGGAGAGGGAGTTGTGATGCCAAGGAACCTGATTGCAATGCAAACACCCTTGACGACGAGCCCGTCTCCGCGCCCACTGCCCGACATACTTGAACTGTTTGGGGCCAATTCCGACCTCGATGGTAACAGGTGTTGAGGGATCAAAGGGTTGCTTTTTTCGTAAAGACTCGGCACGACGCTTTGCCGAGGGGCCCGACGTGTACGCTCCGAAGGAATACGGCTAAGAATACGAGACAGGGAGGACGTTGAGAAATGCTATTCGGACGGTGTTATACAGTTGTTAAAATTTTTTATTGTGAGGCCGGCGGGCCGTCGGAGTTTTAACGAGGGAACGGGTCTCGGCATGGGGCGGTCGATGCGCCCTTCTTATTTGAGCTGGCACGGCCGCAGTTAGCATCCACCCCCAGGACCCTTCCTTTATTTCCTTAGCAACTCCCTTCTCCGCAAGGTACGCCACATTGTCTGGTCCTATATATACCCACGCACGACAGCGCTTACCTGTTTCTCTCCCAACCCCCCTTCCCCTATTTCTCCGCTCCTCTCACTGTTGCTGGCAGGTCTCACCTTTTAGGTGCCCTTCAACCTCACTTTCTCTACCCACTTTCTTTTTGCCCTCGCGCAAATAAGCGTTCTATAACACTCTCTTTTTCGTGTCTGTCTTTGAAAACTATACAAAAAAAACCATCTCCCTGTCTCATTAACCCCCAGTAACATCATCTACATCCGCAATGGCTTTCACCAAGTTCTTCGTCGCTGCCATCGCCGCTCTTACTCTCGCCACCTCCGTCGCTGCTGCTCCCGTAGCTGCTCCCGCTCCCGGTAAGGCTGGATGGGACGAGTCCAAGTTCGAGGTGAGTTGCGTTGTTGCCGGGCGAAACGTCAACAGCATGACGCCAGTCGAAATTGCAACGAACAAATATGCTGACCCGCGCCGTGCTTCTCCAGCCCTATGACATCTACCACGCTCGCTACGTCGCTCTCCAGTGCAAGAACAAGCATAACACCAAGTTCTTCGACACCTGCTGTGGTCCTCTCGCTCATGGCCAGAAGCTCTCGACCCGTCCCGCCGAGTGCAACCCCAACTCGCAGCCCGCCAAGTCTTCCACCCAGGACGATGGTGGTTAGTCCGAAGATGCCCTTCGGGTGATTCAGATCACTCATCCTTTCTCTCCTTTTAGACGATGATGAGTGCGATGACGGTGACGATGATGACACCGTTGTCCTCAACCCGACCACCACGACCAAGGCTACCACTACCACCACCAAGAAGACCACCACCACTACCAAGCCGGCTACCACTACCAAGGCCTCTACCAGCGGCTCGAAGCACACTGGCCACGGTACCTGGTACACTCAGAACGGTGTTGCTGGTGCTTGCGGCAAGAAGCACCCCGACAGTGCCTTGATCGGTGCTATGAACTTCCAGCTGTACGGTAACGTCGACAAAGTCAGCTCCGTCTGTGGCAAGTACGTGCTTCGCTTTTTTTTCTCCTTCCTAGTGATCGTGTTTGATGCTGACCCCGATGTTTTCGCCCTTTTATAGGAAAGTCTTGATCACCAACAAGAAGAACGGAAAGCAGGTCACCATCACCCTTGAGGATGCTTGCCCCTCGTGCAAAGGCAAGGGTGACATTGATCTCTCCACCGGTGCCTTCAAGAAGCTCGACTCCCTCGGCACTGGCCTCATCGACATCGAGTGGACCTACGTCTAAGCGCGTCGTGTCTCGGCTTCGCATCTTGGTATGCCCGCCCACCAGACATGGTTCTGGTTCTTCCTTCGGTCTCGAGCGACTTTTATAGTTTAATCGGGTTCCTCGCATGTACATTGTCTCTGCTTCCTGTTCCTTTTCTTTCTTTTTTCCTGGGCTGCGCTGTTGGTCGCGCTTAGACTACCATTCTCTCGAACAGATCGATGATCGTTCTCCTGTCTTTTTTAATCACTCTCTCTGCTTATGACCGCGTCATGACTGGGAGGTTGATTACTTTCATTTTTGTTGCATATCGTTTTCCTCTCTGCTGTCTCTCTATCGCACTGCGTGTTATCCTTATTCGTTTACGACTTGATGTTGTTTGAAACGAATATCCTACTGTCGAAATATATTCCTGATCGGTGCGCTTGCGCACTATGGTGATAATTGTCTCGTGCCCCCCAAAACGTTCGCGCATGACATCGGAACCCGGGTCTGAGCAGCTGCTCGTCCATCATGGAAGTACAATCACGTGTTTCTTACCGGAGAACTATACGCACCGCGAACGACACCTTAGACCGAGACCACGCGAGGGGCCTCGTCGTCAAAAACGGTCGTTGCCATCGGATGGCTGGTATGGAGGGATATCGTGCAGAGACGGGGCTGTGATTTTCGCAGAGCGGAGGGGGGAATGAAATGCGCGGTAGCGCATTGCGAGGACCCGGACATTTATGTAAGTCCTGCCAAGCGCATTCAACTTGATTTCTTATGATTGCGCCATCTTCTGGTCACGATAGCCGTATGATTGAATGTAAACTGCGGCACCCTTGGCAGCGCCCCCCGAAGCGCGCTTGCGGCTTGTGAATGCCCTCATTAGTTGCAACAGCAACCCCGCACGACCTAACCGCTTCAGTTGAGCTCCGGCCCGAATAAATAAAACGTTAGCACTCTTGGCAGACCTCAGTTCGATAGCTTCGAAAATATTTAACGAACTGTGTCCGCCGTCTGCGACCGCTCTGCCAACACGTTGCGTCTCCCGGTTGATAGCCAACCAACAAACCCACTAACGGATTAATATCACATTGCGTTTCCTGCGGCAAGCAGCACAGTTTAGCGGACAGAGCCAAGAAAGTTTTACGGGGCAAACTTGGTTGACCACCCGAATAAGCCCTGTCAAGGGAGCAGAGCGGGCGCTTGGCGTATCTTTATGCCGACGCTCGGACTGATGGTCCTAGATAACGAGGAGTCAAATCCCCCGGGGGCTTTTGGCCCTAACTATGCAATAGCGGGGTAGCTGGATGGGGTGGTGGTAAATTGGATTTAAATGGGGTTTACGACGTAGTCCATGAAGCGAAACCATCGGAAACCCCGATGGCCGACGACCTTGACAGTTCCTACCCAAAGAGCTTCTCGTGAGTGTCACGCTATGCTACAAAGAGTAATTGACTCATTGAAATGATGCCTGAAACCAGTTCCGGAAGTCGAACACCGGCTTGGATTCGCCGCTGACGAAAGTGGCCCAAAGTACACGAACCACGACAGGTCATCGCCGACATCCCCCCTAGATCGCTTCGTCTTCAGGTACGAAGTGGGTAGCAACAAAGGATGTCGAGTCGACCTTCTCCGCTCGTAGCTCCGCCTATCTCAGGGCCCGTTGGGTCGACCTCAACTTGGCGGCAAAGACTCCCTGGGTATATGCGGGGACCAGCGCGTCCGTATCCAAGTCGTCCGAAGAATCCGATTCTCAGAATCTCGTCTACGTCGTTGGCCAATACAATTATTCCTACCGCAAGATTTCCATGAAGGGCTACCTCACCGAGCTGAAATTCCATCCAGACTTCCAGCAAGCCATTATGAACGCTCTCGCGATCGAGAACGACGCGGAGCGTTCTCAGGAGTTCGATAAGGTGTTGAGGTGATACGGTACAATGTTCCTCACCTCGGTGGAAATCGGCGGCAGGAAGTATTCGGAGACAAGTCAACGAAAGCGGACGGATGGTCGCCCCCGCCCCCCTTGGCATGAAACCGAACATTGACGGATTGGTACTCTTGGATCACGAACGTACGTCAAAAAGGAGATGGGCGTTAAGTTAGGGAGAAGCATCGGAGTGGCCGGAGGTCGAAGTAGGAGTTAGTGGGGGACCCAAAACAAGCAACCCACCAGCAGGGAGGGATCGGAATCGGAGAGCATCGTTACAGTCGTAAGTCCTTGTTAATACACTGTTAGTTGGATGAACATGGACGCTAAATGCTTCCTGCAACATTCTTCGGGTGATGACATCGCGTAAGTACTTGCCTGAGACTTCATCTAAATGTTTTTACGGGCTTTCGAGCTCACCAGACGGACTTTATTTTCTATACAAAAAATTTGACTTGGAAAATAGGAAGACAGCTTGGCCGACCTTCGGAGGTGGGCCGTCATCACGGTATTGGAGGTTGAATCAGCCCTCACCTTGTTCGACAGGGAGGCCCGACTCAAAATCGCCCTTGCCGCCCTCAAGACGCCTCTGTACCAGTTCCGGAACAGGAATAGAAGACATTGCTTAAATAATAAGCCCGAAGAATTGAAAATCACTGTCACCAGCGACGGGCCATGGACGAACTAAGGGCCAGTCGGGATGGCGCTCAAGGAGCCTCTCGACGGAGCCGATCCCCTCTACCACCTGTACAACGGCCAGCGGCGCCTATTCACGACAAATGAATACAAGAAGCTTCAGCACGTCAGTGAATGGGGATTCACTAATCAAAGTCCCTTGTGTTACGTTCACTCAACGCCAAAGCCCGGTACCATCCTTTCGACCCGGATGTGGAACAACTTCAGCAAAACCGCGCCGCGCAGATTTAACCATATATCTCCGATAAGCCCGGCATACTCAGATACCCCGCGAGTCAATGACTTCCTCGGCAACATCTACGTGCCGCCGGGCGAAATTGACGGCCAGATCAAGTAGTATTACATGGTGGAAGATGTTCGCTACTACTCGTATTCTTCATGACGTACCACACCCCCCGATCAGAGAGGTCCAGGGCTCTTCAGCACGAATCTGAATCAACGTCCAGTGATTTGACACGTTCCTGCGTGCCCACTGGTTGCTGCCCTCCTTCAACGTAAATTCATAGTCGAAGTTCTCTCCCGCATAAGAATGTGGCGAGGAAGAATCCAGCGGTCATGCGGTGGTAAAGTCTCAATCACCGGAAAGGGCGGCCGATCTGGTGAGATTACGAATGCTCGTATAGATCATCTAGGAAAGGGGCGCTAATGCAAGGGACCTTCGACCCCTCCAGAGCCACCTGTTGGAGATAGTTACTGGTCAGCAGGTCGGCTCGACGCTTGGTGACACAACGCACGTGGTCGGGGATTGGCTCGCACCGTCAAGTAGACGCCCTCCGCGGATACAGGATGAACTCCTCCGAGTCTTCGACGACCGATATTTGTGGGCCCATTCGTCGGACCCCACGTTTGCGGCGATCCTGGTAGTGATCAGCCAGACTCACAACCGTCATCCTCTGCTTGTAAATTACAAGGATGCGATATATCAGTGTTGTGTTGGGAATTCCTGATGTCTTCCAGTCAGCTATCGCCCTCGGCGGAATGCTTGACCTGGAATTCTCCACCATTTTACATGGTAACTTCAACGGCTTGCTCCAGTTTGAGATCATATCTACGTCGCTACTATTCCTTCTAGCGGCGGGCATGCGTGTTCCCTCCGTATATATGGCCCACCGGTGGCCTTCCTAAGCACACCGAGCGCTCGCCTTACGTACCAGCTCATTGATTGTAGAACGCCGGCTCGATATCCTCGCGATTTAAAAGGGGCCCAAAGCGAGCAGAGATTTAGCCATCAATCACCCCTTGAGACGACATGGACGAATGCGGTGTTAAAGAACTCCTTGTAAGTTGATATGGCCATACGAAATCTTTTCTCTTCAGAGCTCTACTAATACGCTTATGTAGCTGCAAAGGTCCAATATTGGCTTTGGGTTTGACCCTGACGGCGAGGATGGGCCGCGATTCACGAGTCGTCAGGTCGTCGCAGACTACGCCCTCTCCCGCATCGCCTTCACCTACAAGGAAGAGTGCGGACAAGAAGTCCAGCTGACCTACTCTGCCCGTGCCGCGGACTACCTTTCGGCTGGCTGGGCCGATACCAAAGTCGCTGCAAAGTCGCCTTGGGCGGATGCCGGGATCAAAGTATCGGAATCGAACACCTTTGATCAATCCGAGCGCCAAAACTACGTCTACGTCACTGGTCAATACAACTTCACCTTCCGCAAGCTTTCTCTTAAAGACTCCTCCACTCAGCTGCAGCCTCACCCGGAGTTCAACCAAGCTATCTTGAATGCTCTCGCAACCAGAGACGAATCCGAGCGCGCACACGACGTCAGGAGGGTGTTGAACTCTTATGGCACGATGTTCCCCATCTCGGTGGAGATGGGCGGTAGGAAGTATGCAACCATCAAGACTCAGCTCGACGGCAGGGTAGGCATATCTCATCCTGTCAACATGCATACAGACGGTAACCTACTAGCTTTAAAGGATACCGAGGCCTCTGTTAGAAAGGAGATGAGCATTACGTTGGGCAGGAACTTTGGAGTCGCGGAGGTTCAGACCGAATTCAACCTCGGAAGCGACTATACCTGGATTCCTTTCCGCACAGTCGTGAGTCTCGTGATCGCGTTAGTTCTAGATTTTGTGCTGATTTTCTTGATGCATCTGTATCAGGGCGGTGCCATCGAGTGAGTATCATCTTTTATGACGCCATCCAAGGTGTAAACCAACTGAACCTTGCTTTGAAGGGCCACGAGCTTCGTCAAGTGGAGAGAAAGCTTGGCGTCTCCGCGCCGGTGGACGGTCATCAAGGTTTTAGAAGTTGAATCGGTCCTCACCCTATTTGACAAAGAGACCCGGCTCAAGATTGCGACTGCGGTCTCCAAAGCACCGGTCCCTTATATCAGCGTTGCGACTGCGGTCTCCAAACCACCCTCTAATGCGCCGATCTTCCCGCCGCCGTCGCCCCCCAAGGTACCCCTCTACCAGTTCCGAAACAACGCTGGAAGGCACTGCCTAAGTACAGATCCTGACGTGTCGAAAATTCCTGTTACCAGTGACGGCGCGTGGACCAACCAGGGGTCGTTGGGCATGGTGTTTAAATCACCTTTTGAAGACGCCGTTCCCTTATATCACCTTTACAATGGCCAACGTCACTTGTTCACCACAAGTGATGCGGAAAAGCGAAGAGAATCGGGTTTCAGGGATCAAGGCATCATCTGCTACGTTCACACGACGGAAAGGCCCGGCACCATTCTCATACGCCGGATGTTGAACGACAGCTGGGGCGATAACGTTTATGCGAGGCCGAACGAAGTTGACGAACAGAGGAGATGGGGATACAATCCTGAAGACGCTCGCTATTACCTGTATACCGCATGATGTATGGCCTCGCTCGATCCTCACCGCGGCGGAGATATGTAGCTTGAATTTGATGGACGCTCGGAAATACATAATTTCTCGGTTGAAATACTCGAACCTCCACCTCACGTTGGTTTTGATCTGTCCGAGTCTGAGCTATCGCGCCAGTCTATTGCGTTTCAGTGCATGAGCGTTCGGGAGATCTGGCGAGGGCGCGGCGTGCTCTCTCGCAAGGTTGCCGCTAGACTTCTCCGCCAACAGCTTTCTTCTTCCTTGCCATGACCGAACCAAGAACGAACTCAAAATCAACGATCTACGTCGGGAATTTACCAGACGATGTGAATGAACAAATCCTAATAGATGTGTTCTCTACCTTTGGTCCGTCTCTGTATCTTTGAGTTAGGCGATTTCGTTGTGTTGCTGACGGCCGATCGACACGGCTCTGATCACAGGCGACATAATGGACGTACAAATCCCCACACAAGAAGTGAGAGGGTTCCAAGGCCAGCAGCAAAATCAAAGTGGAGGTGGTAGGCCCTAGATCCCGTGCTATGTCTCTTCCAGCTGTTAACCCATCTCGCGCTGGCTCGAAAACAGCACCACCGCCACCACAAAACGCAAAGCATCGAGGGTTTGCATTCGTAACCTTCGGTACCCCGATCGACGCACAAGATGCAATTGATAACATGGATCAGAACGAGCTACAAGGGAAGGTGTTGAAAGTGAATCTAGCCAAGCCAATGAAAGGACCTGGCGTCCAAGCCTTGGGCAACCGAGCAAGTGAGTTCTTCCGTCCTAATCTCAACTACATTTCACCCCCTCCTCGATCGCTCTGATGCATTCCTGACGATGGTTCACCTTGGAAATAGTCTGGGAAAGCGAGGAGTGGTTGAAGATGTATGGCACCAAGGCAGCTGGACCAGGATATGGACCACCTTCCAAGGCGGACGCAGCTAAGTTGGCTGATGATGGGGAAGATGGCGAGGACGGCGAAGAGGATGGCAAAGGAGAAGCGGAGGAGATGGAGGAGTAAGCCGACGGAAAACTTTATTCGGGTTCTGGTGCCCTTCAACGACCATAATGAATAATTTATCATGGCAAAGTGAATCATACACACGACAGGCAAAAGCCAGCACTACTCGACGTTGGCTGGTCTATCTCAGCTCCTGAGCTTCTCTTTTCCCTTTCCAGGCTTTTCTTCCTCTTCCCCAGCTTCCCCTCCAGCCATTTCCTTGGCCACGCTTTCATCCGCCGGATCGAATTGCGCGCGGGCACGCTTAATGTCTTCCTGCATGAAGAGAAGTTCCTCCATTCGAGCTAGTTTTTTGCTGTCAGCTGGCCGAGAAAGGGCTCTTCGAAGGTCTTCGAGCTTGATGGTGTGTTTGCGAGAGGTTTTAAGCGACGTAGCACACTTTACGGGCGGCCAACGATGGTGTTAGAATGTATTTTATGGCGAGCGGTGATGAGGGTCGACTTACAACGTCGGCTATGTATTCCATTAGTATCTCTTCCATGACATTAACGGTATCAGGTGCAGGATTTGGATCGTCTCCGAAACCATACATCATGTTTCTCACTGCCGGATACCAGTGGGTTAAACAGTTTTCAGTCGGCTGATGGAACCAGTTTGACTCACAGTCTTTGACAAATGCACCCTTGAACGTAGTCTGCTTCCTTCCAGGTCCCTTCGCACCGGTCGTGGCTGCAGCAGTGGAAGCAGGTTGGGTCGCTGAGGCGGGAACGGCGGTTGAAGCGGCAGCTGTGACTGGGGCTGGTGTGGCTGGAACCGCAGGGGTAGTAGCGGTCCCAGGGAGCGCGAGACTAGCGGTGATTCTTGCAGCCTGGTTTACTTGAGGGGAGGGAACAGCGGCGGCAGCGGCAGCAGCCGACGTCGTTGTTGGAGTTTGTATCGGACCATAAGGATACGTCGTTGTTCCAGCAGCTCCTCCAAGGGCAGGCGAGTTCAGATATCCGGAGTACATAGCGGCATTAAACGCCTGACTGTAGGGGTAATACGCTGACGCCGCGGCTCCGGCAGCTCCTGCGGCGCCTGGAGTCCCAGCGGTCATAGGTGTCGAAGGATATGCTGGGTAAGCGGGAGTTTGAGCAGCAGTTCGGTAAGGAGTAGCGCCAGCTGCGGTCGCATATTGGTAGTATTGATGAGCTGTTGGTGGGTAGCTTGGCGTTGCGGTAAAGTAGGAAGTGGTGTTGGGTGCTGATGCTGTGCCTGCCGAAGTTGCAGCGGGTTGAGATGGGAGTGCCAGGGACAAAGGAATCCCAGCTTTGGGTGTTGACGTAGACCCGGATGCTCCAGTCGGCGTTTGTGCCATTCTTTTCTAATCGTGGTTGCACTAATTCTTTCAAAGGTGGTGGCAGCCAGGTGGTCGTGACGCTTGTCCCAACATTTGGTCTGATTTGTTCGTTAAGCCGCGACTCGCGTCAGCACCACCAAGCGTCCGCAAAAACCACTTTCAAGGAAGGAATTCCAGGGATGGCAGAAGACGACGCGCTCCTAGACACAGATACGCTACTAGCGATGCTTCAGAGCCTTTTAGATGGGCTCGAAGTCCCTCAAAACGAGCTCCTAGAAGCCCTCCTCGCGAGCGACGGAGATGTTGAAGCAGCCGCCGCGACTTTGAAGAAAGAGGGAACGTCGTCGTCTCAGAACAAGGGAATTCGGAAGAGAAAGCGGGCCGCGTCGTTGACCAATTGGTTGCAAAAGCCTCCGTCCACACCAAAGCCAAGCTCTAGCAAGTCCCGATCAAAGAAGCCTCCGAAGAAAGTCAAGGTTGATGATTTGTCAGACATCGAAGTTGATACCCCAGCCACGCCTAGACCTCCCAAGCTATCTACTCCCTCGGCTACGGCGAAATTGCTCTCAATTCCGAGCCCGGCTGGCCCGCCAACGCCTTCTCCCTCCAAGCCCATACGCCTAATCACCGACGTTCTTCGACCACCGACACCCTCCAAGCCTACCTTACCTAAACTTCCTCCTCTAACCCTCGGAACTGCTGCTCTAGTCGCTCAGCACACCCCATGTACCTTGCACTCTTCCATCTTGCCACCAGAACTGGCGTGTCGGCTATTCTATAAACTACTGGACGAGGCGAACGCGCATTGGAGGAGGAACAAATGGTTTTTGGGTAATGTCATCGCTCTTTGAAATTCTCAGAATTGAATCTAATCGTGTCCCGGATGCATGATCGTAGTTGACCGACTGGTGGAAAGCCCTCACCTTACTTCCTTCTACGTGCGGGACCACAAATCAACAGAGTGGGACGAGTCTGCGCAATATTGGTACGCGAGAAAATCGTGGTATTGGCCATCGTAGAAGGTTTACCATTTAATGACACAGGTATAACGGTACTGTAACGACCAAGCCACCCATTTTCCCCGCGGAGCTGGAAGAAGCCTGCAGCTACGTTGAGAGCGTCGTGAACGCAGAACTCTCCAAACGAAAGCGTCATGCTTCGGAATGGGGTGGCAGCTCTGGCTGGAAAGCGAACGTCGCGGCTGCCAACTGCTACAAAGGCGGGAAAGAAGGAGTCGGATTTCATACAGATCAGCTGACATGTAAGTGGTGGGCTTGGCGTACCCTGAACGAACTGACTGTGACGCTTGTTTTTAGATCTTGGCCCTTACCCGACGATTGCTTCGCTTAGCCTTGGCACGGAGCGTATCTTCAGGTTGCGAGAGACGATACCCAAGGAGGAGCAGGAGACGAGGTCGGCACGAACGTTTAACGTCTCGCTACCCCACAATTCCGTACGCGTCTTTCGGCCACCCTCGACGGTTCTGGATTTAACTTGGTTCTGTATATTCCCAGCTCATCATTATGCACGGTGGCTGTCAGGAGCACTTCAAACACACGATTCCGATCATCCCGGGAACCGGAATCGACGCTTTCAAACCGGCTTTCCCAAAGGACCCATCGTCGCCGGCGGCCACTTACAATGAGCGTATTAACGTAACCTTCAGGTTTTACCGCCCCGATTTTGCACCTTCTACGACACCCCGTTGCAAGTGCAACATTCCAATGACGCTACGGGCGCAGCAGAAGGCTAGGGGGAGATTAAGCGTCGAGTCTGGGGGTGCCGAGATGCGATATCTTTGGCAATGCAATGGCGGGGCTCAGAACGATGGGAAAGGATGCGGGATGACAAAAGTTATGGATATGAAGGCGGAGGGAAGAGGCCCGAACTTGGGCGATGTCGACGGGGGTGCTGAGGTTGAGCCGCTGAGCTGACCTGAGCGGAGGCTTGGCGCGTGGCGCTGATTCCCTCGCTGATTCTCCTGGTCGTTCCCTGAGCATCGAGGAGCTGGACGGGGACGGCATGGAGCAGGTCGTTGGGTGCCGCTGGGACGGATTTAGGTGAGGTGCTAAATTGGGAGCATCCGGGTGAAAAAATAAAAAAAAGTTGTACATGTGTGTGCTGTGACTGGGGTTCGGGACGCGGGAGTGTGGGTCCTTGGCTGTATGGAATGACGCTCTGTCTACGTTTCTTGGTCCATCGACTACCCATTCGCTACAACTCGAGTCTCCTTCCCATCAGCTTGCTGTCGACCTCACTCAGCATCGTCCAAGATCCGAGTCTCTGATTTCCAAAAGTATCAGCTCTGGGAAGCCTCCTTGCAGAGAATTTCGCGTCACTACCAACGCGGTCCACGTCCAAACGCTCGTCGCCTCACCAGTGTGTACTTTGCCCTCGCCCCGACCCCCGGAAGACTGACCGCACTGACACTCCTATACTTTTTATGTCGTCTATAGATCTGAAGACAAATGCCTACGTTTTTCCAATCACTCGCTTCAATCTTTGGGGGTACCTCCAACAACCGCGACGGTGCTGCCTTATCCACAGCTCCCACTCCGCGCATCCGAGGCAGACCACCAAACTCGCCTAGCACAGGTGCCTTTTCGTTCCCAACGCATTCCCCGATACTTGGCGACAGGTCCGATGAGCCTGGCGGAATGAATGCCGCCTCCTCATCCACCACTGCCTTTTCATATCCTCCGCCATCGAACGGTTACGATTACGACTATCCTATCTCCACTGGTCAAAAGCTTGCATGGGCTCTCTCGCCCACCTCTGGTGGTCGTCGCCCGCAGTCCGGCTCTCCTATACTTCCCCTACATCACAGCGGCCCCAACTCTATTCATACGCAGTCCAATCTGTCTCCTTTACAATCTTACCCACCCCTCCATCATACGTGGAACAGGCTCAAAGCATGGCTCAGCAGCGAGTATACGGAGCTCGGAGACACCTTAAACTACGGGATTGATCAGACGGTCATCAACGCGGTGCAGATGGAGCTTGGTCTGCCACTGCCGTCAGCGGTCCGGGATTCCTATCTCATTTGTGACGGGCAGGAGGTAGAGTCCTCGGCAGGGTGCTCGGACGGTCTATTCTTCGGTCTCACCCTGCTTCCGCTCGAAGACGTACTGGAGGAGTGGCGATTCTGGCGGGAGGTAGACGAAGACCCTGCAACAGGAGCAAACGAGCGTCTGCGAGCGATTATGAAATCCATTCCAGACGGCTACATCAGAAAAGAATACTCCTGCAAAGGATGGTTACCCCTCGTCACCGACCGAGCAGGCAATTATCTCGGTGTCGATTTACATCCAGGAGAGGGCGGGACGTACGGACAAGTAATTGTCTTTGGCCGAGACTTTGACACAAAGGTAGTCCTGTGGCGCGGTGAAGGCGAAGGTGGTTGGGCCGGTGGCTTGCCGGTTTCGTCGACGAACTGGAGAATGGAGAAGGTTACGAGCTGGGAGGCGGTGATGGGAGCAGCGGGAGTGAAGATGATGTCGGATACGAAGGATATTTCTACTCTCCTAGTGGGGGCGGAGTCCGAGATGGCGCCGACGGCGGCTCAGGCGGCCTCAGGCTCACTGGAGAGTACAAAGGCTGGAACGTGCTGGAAGCTTGGGCGGATCGGAGCGTCAAGAAATGGATCGAAGCTGGACTGTACAAGGAAGAACAACCCGAACCGGTTCCACACCCCGAGATCGAAATCACGGACGCTGCACTGGTCATCAACAACGCACCCGCAGTGGAAGTACCCATACCGGTGCTTGGCAGCGAAATCGACCTTTCAGTCACGACGCAAAACCTGCCGTCCTCGGGCACATCCGATGCGACCGCAACCCCGACCGCACTTTCACCGCAACCACCACCGAGCGTTGCGCCCGCTCCGCCGCCGAAACCTCAACCCGTACCGATTCCTACCGCACTTGATCTTCTGGGTGGTAATTCGCCGGATGTTTCAGTGCCCAGTTCGCCTCGAGATGGCCCTGTGACCAGCAAGACATCGGCGTCCGGCGAGGTTTCGTCATCTGGCAAGGTCGGCGCCGACGATGCAGTCACTGCTCCATTAGTCGCAGACACATCATTCGTCTCGCGGGAAAGTTCGTTGACGGAAGCTGACCTAATGCCAGCTGGCACCGCCGCCCCCGCCGAAAACGTTCTCGAAGAGGTGACTTCCCCGACAAAAGCTAACGGAACCATGCCAGCAGCGTCCATCAAGCCGCTTAAACCTGTGATTGCCACATCACCGATTGCGGACGATTCCGAATTGCAAACACCAAAAGCCGCCGTATTCCAATCTTTGCCCAACGGTACCTCTTCGGAAGGCCGCGCGAATGCCTCCTCTCCACCTTCAGCGTCATCCGGCAGCAAACCATCGCCCACTAAGGTTTCCCTACCGTCGTCGGAGCCTAACTCACCGGTCGTCGGAAAAGGCGCGTCGTCGACCCCGCGATCCGACTCTCGATCCAGTACGCCCACGTCCGAACGGTTGCAGAAAGGTATTCACAAGAAGTCGACCCGCTCAATATCGAAGCTGTTTGGTGGACAGGTGGGCGACAAGGAAAAGGAACGCGACTCGGGTGCGAAACCCAAGGAGAAGAAGAAAGATGCGGCTACAGCGGCTGCCGCCTAGATTTGGCTGTCCTGTCGTTTGCTTTAGGTTCGTTAAGTGTCACATACAGGACTTTATTAGCCACTTTTTCTTCATGTTTGAACCTTTTCTCTCTAGCTCTTTTCTGCTTCTGCCCGTTTTCTTTTCTTTATCTGGCTTCTTCAATTCATTCTCCGCTTGCAAGCGTGTTGAAAGCAGTATATTCCCTGACTTTGATAGTCTCGAGCCACGTTTCAGCCTAGCATTGGACATTTGAAGGTACCATAGAGCAGCGTTAACCCAACATGTTGATAGTTTAGTCCTACTGAGATCGTGAAATGCCGCACCCTCTCTGACCCTTGGTCAAGTCCTGCCGGCTGATGACCAGCTGCAGGTGCCGAAGATCACACGGAAACCCTGAGTAGGATTCTTTTGACTTCGGGCAGGTCATTTCCACCAGACAGTGCAGGAATGGGTTCAGGTAAACCCGGTGTCAGACCATAAAAGAACGAAACATTATCGCGGGACGTGGGCGATTGACTCTATACAAAGACAAGTTTACTACTCTTCCTCACCCTACAGTTCGGTACTCCTTTCGCCGCTCAGGCCTCCTATCGTTACCCAGTTTCCGTTTTTCAAATGCAAATGCAAGTTTCTCTCCCGCAAGAAGCTCCGTCCTCGCTTGGGCAACGAGAAGATCCAGGGGAAGCGCCGTTGGAGGCTCCGCGACGCATTTCAACGCTCGGGTGATCTGATAAAAGTTTTAAGACACCACGGTCGATGCAAAAGACCGACATCTAGACTAACCTTGCTGCTTGCAGACTCGTTCTTGATGCGCTTGCGAAGGCTCTTGAGCATAGTCATGTGGACAGCTGATGTCTCTAGAGCTATCGGAGAGCGCAAGAGATGTAAAAAGATGACAAGCTCTGCAAAGGAGGACCAGATGGCCAGGGTCAAAGGCTACAAGGATAACAACCATGAGACGACGACTAAGCAACAATATATCGAGGCTTACAGTCAACTCCTCAGATCCTTCTGCAGCGGACGCAGAAAGAACGTTTTCAAATGCCGGCCAGAGCTCGTTCCAAACTGTCCGGTCTCTGTTGTCCTGCACGGCTTCTTCCGTACCCAAATCTGTGCCTCTGTTGAGTACGACGTCCTCCTCTTGATTGAAGGTGCCTTTAGGTGGCTTTCTCCTGCTAAGCATCATCCACAGCTTGATAGCCGTGAACGCCTGATCAAGGTCCAACGCGGCACTGTCTGACTTGTTTGTTGTCTCGAAGTTAACGAGGAAAGCTAGCGAATTTGTATAGATTGGAGTAAATGACCGGAGATTAGAGAAAAGATTCGTAGTGCTGGCGGTATCTGGGCTGAGAAGAGCAGAGAGTAGTAGCGCATTCCAAGATCTGACGGTAGGGGGCATTTTCCCGATGCGCTACAAATAATGTTATCAGGATTGTCGAATGGTACGGAGAAGGGAAATGGTCAAACCTCATTGGACTCGATGAAAAACTTGCGAGGGACATCAGGGTCAACTTTTGTTGCTTCCAGGACTAAATCGGCCGCAATCATGGTGACGGTGAAGCTCGCTTCCACGTAGCTCTCCGAGCGAAGAGGGGTGCAGAGATAATAGGCGCATTCTGCAGCCATCCTATTGAGAGTACCTGCAGGCAGCGCGCTTTGATGCATTGCGAATACGTCCTTGAGAGCCTGAAACCAGCAATTGAATGTCTGTCGAGACCTACCACCTTGCAAAAAGAACATACCGTCAGGGCACTGGCCAATGTAGCGGGCAGCAATCTAGTTTTCCCGCGTAGTCCTTCGCTCACAACTTCGACGACGATTGAGCCGGGATACGGGGTCAAGTCACGAGGATCTGTTCGCCGATAAAATGGGGCGGTTTGCAAGAGTAGATCCGTAAGGGTTCCCGCCACGACATCAAACCGATGAATAACGGCTTTAAGGTAATTTTCGAGTGTCCCCAACAGCTCCTAATACCACAAGGTCAACTATGTCGGCTATAGGTCAGCCAAAAGACTTACCGAACAGCTCAGTTTGTTGTTGCGAATGATGATGACACACATATCTAGCCAGGGAGTGGGATTAAATGCTGGGGAATGGGTGTCTAATGCCAGGCGTGTCAGGAAATTAGTGGCTAGGGCCACGTCTATCCAATTTTTGCTGTTTAGCTTGGTAGGTGAGCCCGGTTATTAGAACGCTCACCATGCATGAGCTCGGTTGTATAGCCTTCGCAGTAAACAAGCTCAACGAATGCCTTCAAGTTTGGAAGGATGGGATCTGGGCTGTCGTCGGGTCGTTCGGCGAGTCTTCTGAAGGTATCGGAGAATACAGTTTCTCGAAGGCTCTGGCCAGCGGGACGATTTTTAGCATGGGATTGCATTACATGCTTCACTGTTTTGAAGAAATCTTCCTGAAGAGGGTACTTTAGAAGGAGAACGAACAGCCCGTTCATTGCAAATCTGTCATGACATCAGATAGCTGAAACGCAAATCGAGAGGGAATGCGTACTGAGCGAAAGCGGTTTCAAGGAAGCCTGTGCCTTGAGCCACTAAAAGGTTATCCTTAGCCAGTTTCAAGTCGCACATCATCATTTGGACGCTGAAAATCTGTCGGCTGCGATTTTGTCAGAAAACGTACTTGTCCAGGAGCCACGGGGCATACCTGAGAATCTTGATCACAATCTCCGGCCATTTCTTGAGAAAGGCCTGGGCAATTGTTAAAGCCGCGCTTCTGAGATCGTAACTGATTTCCATGTTCACGGTATGCGTAATCTTTCCGATTGCATTCAAGATTTGCTCGTTAAGGTGGGCTAGAGCGGGCCTCGTAATGTCATACTGAGAGGCAGAGATTAAAATACGAAAGACGCAGAGCAAGGTCGTAGCGTACCTTGTATATACTGATAAGAAGCCCGTCCAGAATGGCGCGTGAGGACAAGTAGGGCAGGTTGGCGAAGTCTGCCGTGATGGCGAGCATTAGAGCCAGGTCGATGAAGACTGCGCCGACGTATGGGTCCTTTCGCGTATCATCCAATGAAGTGTTGGTCATCGCCGACGGTGGGAGTGGTGCTGTAGTCGTTGAGTCCAACGCTTTGACAAGGCCGGAGAGGAGGACAGAGGATGCTTTTGGTAAGCCATGAAATGGCCCTAGCCGTACGTACCGCCCACCCTCAGCGCCTGGAGTAAGCTGGGCGGAAGGGAATCCGAGGGCTTGAGCAACGTGCGCCTTGATTATCAAAAGTACTTCGATATCAGTTGGAACTCCATTCCCGACCAGCTGAAGACTTAGGGCGAGTAATGCGACCTAAGGACGGGTAAAGATAATGAGACCTGTGGTGCTTTGTGACAGAAATCGACTCGCCCGAAGCTCAGCTTGGACATCTTGAGACTTGTCTTCGGGGACTTGGACAATTGTAGAGGCGACACCTTCGAGAACCACCTTCCACGAAAGGACTACGAGCTGATTAGACCTAGGGACAGGTGTGCTCAAAGTACCACTAACCTGGCCATCCTGGGAAGTGGGGTAGTAACTGAAGGAAAAAGAGTGCCAAGTCCAACCGCTCTGCCAAATTTCCTGCCATAAAGGCCTCTTCGTAGCAAGCCGACATCGTGACGAAGTGAGAGGGCAGCAATGATTTTGCAAGTGCCTGGGCTGACAGCCGTATTTCTTCCTGCGAATATCATGAGATGGGCCTGGAGTATCTAATTTGATAGGCTTACTTTCGGATCTGCCCATATTGCGCGAAGGAAAGCCGTGAATATTGGGGTGACAATCCCACGCGAGCCTTCACCCAGCAGCGACAGGTCGTTCAAGATCAGAATCAATTGAAATAGTTGATCCACATTTTGGACTCTAAAATATCAATCAGGACTGGTCAAGAGACCAGGTATGTGTCATGTGCTAACCTTGACATCCAGTCACCATTTGGATCGCAAACTGTACTCAAAAAGGGCTCAAAGTGCTGCGGGTTTGAGAGCAAGAGCTTCAATAAGAAGGCGATCCGTAAGCTGTTTAATTTCTGGTCCTGCAAATTCATGAATGCCCAAGCGCTGTTCTTCCTCAGCATCGACTAAATCGTATAAGAGCCTAACAAGCGTACCTGCTGTAAAGTTCTATCCCGTCCTTAGCTAGGTAGCGAGATACAGCATCCGATGACAGAGCAGATGGTTGGGTGAAGAGCGCGCAAATGAACCGAGCGACGATAGCGACAACCTCAGGGTCACCAGTTGATGAGTGACGAGCACAAACGGAGAGTAAATCGATGTCAACTCCGAGAGCAGTTGATCCAGGAGTTTGCGATACCCGCTGCCTAAAATATGGATTAGGTGAGTGTCCAATACGAGCTAGATGCACCTCACCTTGCAACAACTAGAGAGTCAGCATACGCCCCATCCACAAGTCCCAACGATACGATCAGGCGCCGTTCACAACCGTATAGAAGCAGGCAAGCCGCAAAAGAGTAACGAAGGAACTGAAGTCTGTGATGTTCTCAATTAGCCAGGCCGGCGTAAATATTGAGGGTTCTTCCTTACATGCTTTCCCTGTTTTCTGATTTTCGGTAACGGGAGATCATCCAATCCATGTGGCGGACGTTCAAGGAGGCAAGCGTTGCGATCATGTCATGTCGGCCTAGTGGTTCTACCCAAGCAACACAGAATATGATTTCACAGAGGTGCAAGTGGTCCAAGAAAGGTAACGAAGATGCTTTCACAGCGGTGCTGACTTGATTGAGGGTTCCGGGTGGGATGGGAACGGATGAATGTGCCGCCACTCTTAGCCATCGAATGGCTCGAGCGAGGCCATCTAGTCCAGTTATAGCCAGATCTGTGATGATATGCCAAGGATCAGAGTCTAATGGACCTGCATCGTTGGTTGTTGAGCCGTCCGATCCGGCACTAATGGAAGCCCTTCTATTTTGGGCATCCCTTCCAGCCAAGCGTCGCAGGGAAGGAAAGGGTAACACCTAAACAGCGCTTAGAAGCGGGAATTGGGGCATTGCGGCGACTTACCTGGCCTTGGGGTGCCAATTGGGCCACCTCATCCAGCCAAATGGACATGACGGTATCAAACGTTGAAAAGAGTACATCGCATTGAGAGAGCTTAAGAAGTGTTTTCAAGGCATAATCTGCCTCATCAACACGTTTCTGGGTAAAATGGTAAGCACATACTTTGGATGAGAACCGCTGCTCCGGAGGGCACAAAGGTAGACTCACAAACAATTCGTCCTTGACGATTGGTGTAGAAAGATATTCAACAGCGTAGCGATTGTCATAATCTATGGCGAGTTCGACCGCTTGATCGTATAGTGCGGAGGCATAGAGCTGTGGATCTTGGTTATAGAGCGCGAGCAACCAGCGTGCAGCATACTTGACAAGTAGCTCCCGGCGACAAGCGAGGTAGTCGTTCCCGCTCCGCGAAGACGTCTTGTTCATACCAGTATGGTTTATAGCCGGCTGCGCAGGCCATGTTGCTCCTTCCATGGGCATTCGGACACCTGGGAGCGGCTCTCCACGAGCAACATAATCCCTTGCAATACGGACCAAGCGGTCATCCTGAAGTTGGATATTAGCTCAAACAAAGGATGCGTAATTAAACTCAATTGAGGCTCCACTGACCTCTGATGCAATCCAAGATACCACTAGACCGACGAGCCTATGCATAGCGTAGTCGGAAGCCATGCCGTTCGGCCAACAACGCTTGGTTAGCCACATGAAACCTACTTCATTGACTGCAATGCTCAAATCGTCTAGACATACGGCGATAGCGGAAACAAGAGTTTCCACGCTAGTTGAGTAGTCAATGACGAGAGGAAGGGGGAAAACACAAAAGGTCTCGGAAGGGGGCACCTCAGGGTCGAATAAGGATGAGCGGTGATCGAGACGATGGAAGAATCCGCAGTGCTGCAGATGAGATAGCAAGTGTTTAGCCACTGAGTCGTGAAATACGTTGAATTCGAAACCCAGGGTGTCTCGCATATGGGAAAGAACAACCAGCTCGAATGGGTGTTCTAGGTCTTCTGCACTAGCTGGGTTATCCTCGTTGAGATTGACGCTCAAGAATGTCGCCCCCGCAGCCTGCGATGGATTTGCTGGCGCCTTTCTTGGAGATTTGAGGATGGCGGTAGTGTAGACGAGAAGCGGCCACTCAAAAATGAACGATAGCTGCGAAGTGACCTCAGGGGGTCGGATGTGCATTCTTGCCATGCTTTTATACTCCTCTAATGTATCTGACTTTGGAAGGCTCTCTGCTTGAAGGAACGACTCGTAAAGTTTGAGGATTCTTTGTATGTCCCATTCATCGACCGCCGTCTCCTTGAGGCTAGATGTCGACGACCGTTTCTCCACAGCTAGGACGGATCCGGAAGCGATACCCTGTCTGAGTATCTGGAGCTGAGTCCACAGCACTCCGTAGGCTACGGATATCTCTTCGTAACTGCATTTCGAAAGCTCCTCCTCTTCGAACAGTATGGCCTGATATTCGTCCATGAATGACTTGCGCAGCGTGTTCCACTCTATCGTAAACGTCGAAGATGAGAGAGTCGTAACCCTGCACAGAGGCAAAGATGATGCGGAAACACAGCCGGGGTGGATGAACTGCTTGCACCCGGAACATTCCATTGCCTGGGCAGCGCAGCCCCACAGCGGAAGCTTGCATGCCATGCAGAGCGTAAGCGTGAATAGATTGATTAGCCGAAAAGCATGCTTGTCCCTTCTAGTAACTGGAGGCGTAAGAGATCGGCGGTTGGGCAAGACGTGGGAGAAACGGGTGAGGGCGACCTTCTGCATTCGGGCATCATGTGGGGAAGGATACATGGTGAAAAACTGTCCGTCCGGGTAATCGTAGCACTGGATGTGCACAGCGCAGAGGCAAATGGTGCAAATAAGTCCAAATCCTTCAATCACTTGGCCGCATCCTTGACACTGGTCTGGCGACGTAAAGCCGGTTTGATGCTCAGGGTTTGGTGAGAGGGAGAGGCTGGCTGATCCGGGTTGGGACGTGGAAAAGCCCCACGCCATGAACTGGTGAGCATAAGCACACTCGTCTACCGGAATCCTCGATCTACGAGACTCTCGCAGTGTTACCTCTGTCGTGTACGACACTATGGGGAATGCCCGCCCCACGTAAGCGTGTCCAACGGCGTGCGGCCAGAAAGAGAGCATCACTGAGAGTGCTGCGTGGCGGACGGGCTCGGTATGGTATGCTACAATTTCCAATAGGTCCAGATAGGCGTCAGGCTTGCAGTCGGCGATAAAGTCTAAGAGCCGATGAACTCGATGAACGACATCGATTGGTGTCTCTGCAGACAGCCAATCAACGCTCTCCAGAACTGCGGCCAAAAGTGGGGAAATAAGGGAGGACAGTTGATAGATGCGAAGGCTTTGCCCAGGGGCATTGGTACTGACGACGTTCGATGCGGTGCTGGACGGAGAAGGAACAGGTGTCCACTGAATCCACCCTTTAGAGTCTGGGCGTTCCGAGGGCTCATCAACCTGGATGGCTACAATCGGTGTTTCTGTCCGCTGATGCCTTCGGGGAGGGGAAGCTTCGTCCGGGCGCTCTATCGCTAAACGTGCGACAAACAATGAGAAGACGTGTTACAAGTCATAGTGAATACTCACGAGTATTCGAGGATCTCACTGGAACAATTCTGCTACCTCGGTCAATAGCTAAATCGTCTAGCATTCCTCTTAGGACATTCTCCTCGAAGAAACGTATCAGGCGGGCGTGCATCTCTTGTGGAAAGGTCGTGAAAGCGGGGATTACGGCGAAGCCGATATCCGCAATCATTTTGGGGTTCCGGCGTTGATTAGTGAGAAGGCATTGGGCGAAATCCAAACATACAGACTGCAGCGCGTTGGGCGGCTTGGTGAGTTGGACCTTTTTGATGCGATAGCGGCAGTCCTCGCTGATAAGTTCCTCCAGAAGGTCAATGCATTCATCCAGTATATCGTCGTTTTTTGGTCCCCGGCGTTCTTTCGAGGCCGATCGCCGAAGACTAGGCCGTCGTCGACGAAAAGGCGTTCTGGGAGAAGTTGGAGCCTCTTCTGGGGCAGGGAGTGGCGGACTATCATTTCGTCAGAATGCAAGCGTCCGGACAAGTCCCTTCAATGCTTACCCGGACAAAATATTCCATCCTAATCTTTCGGACATAATAAGAACGTCCCTCAATTGGGTTAAATGATCGACACTATCGTCCGTCGAATATTGGTCATCTCCTGCCTCGTCATCGTCGCTGTCTAGACCCTCTATTCGAGTACTGCGTGGGCCTTCTGAAGGCCGCTTTCCCATTTGAACGGCCCCCTTTATAGCATTGAACGCGCTGCCCACTCTTCCGCTGTGTTTCCTTCCCGTTGCCGTGCGGAAGTCATCGTAGACAGGCGGAGGACGCCTGCGATTCCGCAAATTCGCCAGGAGCAATCCCAAGAGCTTGCGGAACTCCTTATCCTTGGGGGCGGTGGTCGCTAAGGCCTGGACAATCGGGGAGTTCTGGTCTAGCATCGGCGAGAGCAGGGCGTTGGCGATCAAAGAGGAGCTGGGATTCCTCGGCCCCAAGCTCGGGGCCGGGGATGGAGACAAATCTAGCTGAAGCTTGAGCTGCGGTACTTGGCGTACTGGGGCCTTATCTGCATCATCCATCGGTGGTTGGTGTCGTAGAATAGGCTGTCAGGATTGTTGACGGTACTAAAACGCGAAATTGCAATCCTGACGGCGAGACAAACAATACGCGCTCCGCGTCCGTTCCACCACCACAGTCGAAGGAATGCCAAAGAAACGTCAGCAGACTTTGGAGGAAGCTTTCAATTCATCTCCAGCTCGGAGGAAGCTGTCATCTGCTTCGAGCCCTCTCAACAAGAGCAGCAAATCCAGTCAGTCCCAGCCTTCCCGCCAACGATCGAAACGCATTCGCTCGCCTACACCAGATTCAGACGACGCGGCCAGTGATAGCAGTGATGTGCGAGAAATTCCGTTTGAACCAACGCCCTCGCGAGGTAATACCAGCAACGATGACAAGGAATCTGATGGAGAATCACCAGTGGTGCGACCGGCAACACAGCGAACTCCCCATCGAGTGAAGCAACGTCGTGCTCCTCCGACACCACCGTCATCCGATTCCGACTCACCATTGTCTGAGGATGTAGATGACGACGACGACGATGAACCAGTGCTGGCGTCTGGGCCAAAAAGTAGGAAAAGGCGCTTGGTCGACTCGGATGACGAGCCTCAGACAAGACGGAAACTGGTTCGAGGTAGGGGACGACCGTCGAGTGATGAAGAAGATGAAGACTTGATGGATGAGATACAACCCGAATGTTCGTGAACTGTGCGCATACTGGTAGCTGCGCGCTAACGCTTTTGAGCAGTGATACTTGAGCCACGGCTGCGAGGCCCATCTAAGAAGTCCAAGTTCTCTGCAAACCTGGACCGAATGAAACGTGAGCGGTCTTAGGTTTAGATTTTACACGTCAGGTTATATCAAGCCCTGTTTTCAAGGTCGTCGACAAGGCGAAAAACCACCCACACCTGAACCAGAAGCGGTGGAGATTTCCGACTCCGAATCTGAGCGCGAAGCGGGGCCTTCAAGTCCTGATGCCCCTTTCAGAGGTGCTAAACCACCTGGCGAAGACCTCTCAGATGTAGAGGACGAAAATGCCGAGCTGGACGATGATTTTATCGAACATGATTCGGACAATGACGTCGCAGTGGAACTACCCGTCGCCTTCTCAAGACACTCGCATCAGGATCTAAACCTCAGCTTTAAAACCATATGTAAGGGATATATGAAGTTATCCCTTCTAAACTCTGACGCTGGAACCTTATATCTTCAGGTCAATTGTATGTCCACCTCGCGATACAGCCTGAACGGAGTCGCGTAAGCTTTATGAAAGAGGCCGAGAATAGTGCGTTTCGTTTCCAGCCTCACATGGCTCACGCACGGTGATGCTCATTGGGTATTTCGCTCGAAGACGAATACTTCAAAAATGCCCTGCGGGCGCTCAGCAAGAAACTCGATGGGCTGAGGGACTCCCTTGTCAGGTCTTCTGTGTGGAAGCCCGAGTTCACGAAAGTCTTGAACACGTATCCTCAATTCGAGTTAACGGATCTCGACTTTACGGTACCAAATTGCGATGCCTGTCACATGGGGGGAAGAGTGTCAACGTACATGGGCCGGGCATCTGGTAGACCATACCGGAAGGATACATTTGAGGTGGGAGACCATCATCGCCTAACGGGTGTGTTCGATCAATCTGACAGATTCATATCTTTCTAGCCAAAAGGGGACTCTCAGAGTGACGACGATGAGTCGGAAGACGAAAGCGATTCGGACAGCGAGGATTCAGACGAAATGGACAAAGATGACTTTAAGATCTTCGAGTTTAATCTTGGCCGATTCTGCGCTGCGCGAGCAAACGCGTACTTCAAATTCGTTCATTGGCAGGTTCGTATCTCCCTCTCTAGGGCCCATACTTCATCCAGATGCAAACTCCCGACGCTCCTGGTCTTCTCAGTATCTTCTTTACACGAGTTTAAAGTCTGAAGTTGACCTTTTGCGCGGAGAGTACGAGAAAAAAGGGAAGAAGAAGGGCCAAGCATTCTTTCGCACAACCTGGGGTGTCAAGGTCAAACTACCGGATAACAAAGATGACGGAGACCAAGTGATGGCATGGTTGGACGAGCGAGGGATTATTCAAGCTGTGAGCCCAATATACATGTCGTTACACTGCCCGAACTGAGGATGCAATTGTCGGTCAGGAATGGATCAAGATCAAGAAGCTTATGGAGAATGCGCACCACCTCGAAGCGTCTCGGAATGCGAATGATGATGACATCGGACTAGGGTAAAGCAGAGTACATGAACAAGCAATAAGTTATCACGAGGCATTGGAATTCTGTTGCGCTTCTTCCTCCATTTTTCTCCTCTTCCGTTCCAGATACCGTTCTCTCGCACTTTGTACATCAGTTTCGGTGTTTTTCCTCTTGACGCTCCTCTCCCGCTCTTCGCGCTCCTGTTTCTCCTTTTCCTCTGCGAGACGGATACGCTCCTCTTCGTACTGCCTCTCCAGCTCGCGTGCCTGTCTTGCCCTGATTTCCTTCAGACTGGCCGCGCTTCCAGCCGCACGGTGAGCGTTCACCGGGAGGTCGTCTTCTTGCTTAGCAGCGGACTTAGACCCTGAACCTAGCCTGCGTGTGTTCGGAGCGCTGAGATTGACGTTTAAGCCAGCCGAAAGGAGGTCCCGCTTGTCAACTAGCACGCCGTCGTCGTTCAATTCGACGTCCTTCCCCTCCGCCCGAGCAAGAGCGGCTCGGTCGGCATCGGTTTCCTCCTTAAAGACCGAGTCTGGATCCGGAGCAACTTTGAGAGGCTTCCGGATGGTCAGATCCTGTCCACCTCCTTCGGCCTCCGCAGCAGCAGCCGCGGCTGCTTTGGCGGCGGCTATCGCTGCGGCCTCGTGTTGCTCTCCTGTCTTTTGCAGGAAGTCTTTGTAAAACGCCGCCATCCCTGGTTGATTCTTCCGCTTCTTTCTCTCAGCCTCTGGATGCGGGATTGCCGTGCATTAGCTAAGGTCACAAGCACGAGGTCTGGAGTTTGCGTGGCTTACCCTCTCGCTTCTTTTCCTCCGCTTCAGCTAATCGGACCTGCTCCATCTGCGCCTTGTACGCCGGTGTAACAAATTTGTCCTTATCAGCGAATTCGTCCCCTTCTTTCTCCCGTTCTCTTTGCATCAGTTTCTCTTCGGCACGGACGTAATCCAGTTTGCGAGTTTCGGCCGACTGGAGGAGGTTCGTCATATATTTAGACTATTAAAAAGAACGGGTTTAGTGAGAAATGCATAATATAATAAAGAAAATATAGGCGTACCTTTTTCTCCTTGCCTTGGTCCTCTGCAGCGGCTTTTGCCGCATCTTGCGCTGCTTTCATGTCGTCGTACACTTCATCATATTGAGCAACGCTTGGGTCAACTTTGGCATCTTTCCGCTTTCCGGGCCTCCAGGAACCGGTAGTGGCAGGTGCCAAGGGTTTCGAACCGGTCCTGCTGGAGGACGCGGTGGGAGCGGCGTCGGTGGTTTCTTCGTCATCCAAAGAGCCAAACGCTGCCGGTTTTTTGAAAGACGGGGCTTGCCCGACTGCTGGAGTAGTTGATGCCTTGGACTTGGCATTCCCAAAAGCGAAAGAGACCTTCATAGAGAGAGCCGTAAATAGGACAACGGCAAAGACTGTGCCGGGAAGGGGTGGTGGCAGCTGACAAACTTGAACAGTGAGAGGTAAACACGTGACGCTCCATACCCGCCCTATATCAGCTGCAGGGAAATGTGACACTCGGCTACACCAAATCTTCACCCCACAAACCACCAAACCCTCAGTCGACTATAATCGAATCTCAACTCTCATAATGTGCATGCCAGTTAAGTGCGATACCTGCGGCAGGACGACTTGGAAGGTTAGTCGACAAGGATTTCGTGTCCGCGTGCACCTCGAACTAACTCATTGAAACGCGCACCAAGGGATGCGGCCGACACGTCGATCAGGTTAATCGAATTCATCACTCTTGAAGCATTGACGGTTCTAACACTTAGTCCCAGGTCATGGCCAACGTCCCCGAAGACCAACGGTGCAAATGTCGTGACGAGAGCAGTGGCACGACTACCGAGTCCAAGGCAGAAGGCTCTTCGACTTGACGGAGTTCCACCAAATAGGACGAAAAAGGGATATGCATCGTTCGACGTATATCATGAAATTGAAATGATATTGGCTCCCCTAGCTGATCAACGGTCACACGGCACCGCGGAGGCTACGCGTCCTGCGGCATCTGCTGCTCCTCTACACCTCCCGCGACTTTGATAAGTCGATTAGCTTTCTTGGTTTGCTCTTCGGAGTGGGTGATCCATAAGATAGCCTTGATTGACGAGTCGGAAGATTCCGGAAGAGCGGCAAGATGAGTTTCGACAGTATGAGCCGTGCTAGCGTCCAAGGCCGACGTCGGCTCTGTCGGACGATGATTACAGAGGTTGAGCTGAGACTTAACGGGAGGAACAAATAAGTCGCTCGACGTACCGTCTAAGAGCAGGATTTCAGTCCCTTTCAATGTGCATGCAACAGCCAAGAAAGCCCTCTGAGCCTCGCCGCCACTGAGGCTAGACCAAGGCCTCTCCCAGACTTCCGAGCTCAGCGACCACGATTCTCCGAGTTCAATAGCGGCCCGCTCGTTATCAAAACCTTCCTCGGACTTTTTACGTGAACCGTAACCGCAAATTTGACGGATGAAAGCTCGAGGAGTTGATGGAAGAAGAGAGGGCCTTTGAGGCACATACAGTACTTTCGTGCGATAGTTTGGTATTCCGTACTCGGTCGGTTTCCTGAGATGAGAAAAGTGAGCGGTCAACGGCCGTGTCAATCCTTGGTCGAACAACCTACCTTCCCCACAAAAGAACGTTGCCCTCATAAACGGTCATATGAGATACACACTTGAGTAAAGTGGTTTTCCTTCAAAAATCTAATTCAGCTCTCGCTTCATCCTGGGACTCTGAGGGATGAAACGCACCCGCCGCCACTCTTTCCAACAATAGCAATGACGTCACCCTCTTTGACCGTAAAATCGACATCGGAAAATATTGGCCGTCCTTTGCTGTACGCGCATGTGATGTTTTCAAGCTTGAGGAGGATATCGGAGGACATGGTTGAGGTAAAACTACGCGGCACGGGGCGGAATGCGTCGAACCGCGTACCTGTTTGTTTGGACCGGGTTTTTTTGCCAACGCCGCGGTCTTCCTTCTCTGGAACCCTCGACAACAAGATACCAAATATACGTCTGCAAAACTAAATTTAGAGTTCCGGTGGAGAATATTTCTATCATTCGTTAAGCCGAAGAGCCTTGATGTTCCGCTGAGGGTCGAGTTCGAGGTCGATAAATGATTTCAGCCTATCACAACACACTTGTTTCCAAACGCTACAATAAAGTTAAGAACTTAACACCATAGCCAATACAATTCCTGGATATCCGAGCCATTACATCATGCATACAGTATTACATAGATTTATCCTCACGTCGACATGGTTTCGTTTTCAACTTGGACTACTCTGTTGAAACCCTCCGAAGCACCTTCTAGGCCCTTACGAATATTAGCGGCGTTTTCTGAGGCATCAAACGCGCGGCTGGACTGTCCTGTTTCTGTGAGATCTTCCGGCGCCTTTGTATAAAAAGATATAGCCTCGCTGTGATGATCCTGCAGTTGATGGGTTCGGGCAAGGCCTAATAGCACTTGGGCTCTCCACTGTTTATCCCCTATGTCGGTGAGAATCTGCGCGGCTTCAGAGTAGAGCTTGGTGGCCTCGTCGTACTTGTGTCGGACTCGATGCACCTCTGCAAGACCCCAGAGGACAGGGGCGACGCCTCTGTGATCATCGAGGTCGGTATAATCTTCATGGCTTCCGAATAGAACTTGGTGGCCTCATCGTACTTGTGTTGGGTCCGATACACATCGCCAAGACGCCATAGCGCTTTGGCTCTCTCTTGGTGACTACCGACGTCGGTATGAATACGTATGGCTTCCAAATAGAGCTTGATGGCCTCGTTGTACTCGTGTTGGACCCGATGCATCTCAGCGAGACTCCATAGGCTGGTGGCTCGCGCTTGCTTGTCGCCGATGTCGGTATAAATCTGCGCGGCTTCGGAATAGAGCCTGCTGGCCTCGCCGTAGTCGTTCAGCGCCCGATGCACTTCAGCGAGACCCCATAAGGTGTTGGCTCTCCCCTGCGTATCACCGGCATCGGTGTGAATCTGTAGGACTTCCGAGTAGAGGTTGATGGCCTCGCTGTACTCGTGTTGCGACCTGTGTACCGTTGCTATACCCCATAGGCTGCGGGTTCTCCGGTCTTCGTTACCGGTGCTGGCAAAAATTTGCATAGATTCATGATAGAGTTTGGTGGCCTCGCTGTAGTCGTGTCGATGCCGATACACGTCAGCGAGACAGAATAGGACTTCGGCTCTCTCCCACTCATCCCCTAAGTCGGTATGAATTTCCAAGGATTCCGAATAGAACCTGATGGCCTCGGTTTGCTCGCCCCTAAACCGGTGGACGTCAGCGAGATAACGTAACATCTCAGCTCGTCCCCGGCTGTCATCGTTGGTTGTGTAGAGAGCCAACGCCTCGGCGAAGCAGCTTTGTGCGCTGAGATGATCTCCTTGCCTTCTGTACATATGTCCGAGTCGGTTCAGTAGCCGAGCATGACGAAGCTGTGAAGCCTCTTCGTCCATGCTTTGAGTTGATGCTGGAACGATCATCGGCTGCATCAGGTACAGAATAGCGAGGTCAATCGCGACAAAACCCAGGACACCCCAGGAAGCATCACCTACCATCCAGGAAATCAAATTTCGGCACTCCTCTGCCGTCGGTCGTTTATCTGGATCGAGGCTCCAACATCGCACCATCAGAGAGCAAAGTGCTCGGATCAACGACATGCGAGCATGCTCGGTAACAGATGGCAGATGCCCCTGAACGACGCGGTTGATAACGATGGCATCCTTTTTAACGTCGTGAAACGAGATCGTGTTTGTCATGACCTTTTCCGAAGCCAAAATGTTAACTCCCAACGGTCAATGATACTTAGATCCTGCCATACCTCATACTATCCAGCCTAACGACCAGACATCGCTCCGAAGACATGGCCTCTCCTCCTGCAAAAGCTCTGGAGCAGCCCACCGAAGGGTATAACGGTCACCTGTGAGGGTTATGGTGCTGGATGTGGCACTGAATAGCGCTTGAAGTGTGATATGCTCGCCAACAGTGGCATCTGATATTGATTGAAGTTGATCCCCATCTCCCTTCATCTCTCTGCGGAACGGTCCGGGTTCGTCCTTCAGACGGCGAGCGGATCCAAAATCCGTAATTAAACCATGAAATGCCGAGTCGACCAATATATTGAGCTAGGAACACTTCAAATTAGCCACAATAGCAAGGTAATATCGAGTGTTCTGCGAGATTGAAACACACCGATTTAAGATCGCCATGATAAACGGGCGGCCGTTGGCTATGGAGGTATTCCAAACCCAAAGTCACATCGTTGATCTGGAATGGTTTTTTTTTTGTCAGAAATGGGTCAAAATGTAGCATTTTGATCCCACCAGCGAGATTCGCTCCGGAATCTCCCACTCTCCCGAGGCCAAAAAGTCCCTCAAATGCCCGTGTTCCTCCCATGGGAAAATTAACCACACTTGATGCTCAGAGAGGTCTTCGACAAATCCTTCGAGCTTAACGATGTTTGGATTGGAAAGCTCGACTAAGAATTCCGACTTCTTGAGCGCCAACTACTAGAAGTCAGCGTTTCGATCGAGCTTGTGACGGGGCGAAGTATTCTTACTCCAAGCACACGCCCTAGGTCCGTATCTCTCTCTATTTAAGCCTTTTCACTGCTACGATCTATTGGGACCAAGGATCCGGTCAGCGGTTTATGTACCCGGCCCCAGCGGTTGACTCAACGAGTCCGACCTTCGGGTTAGCAGTTGGGCGATCACGGTTCTGCCCCTCATCGGTGCTCTCGGGATCTTTTCTAGCTTCCTCTTCTGTTTGGCTGTTGTCACCATCCACTGCTGTGCGACCGTCCGGCTTTTCACCCCTGCTTTGCGGCTCCTTTTGGGGCCTTTGAATATCACTTTGCCTGGGTCCGTGCCCTCGCCTACTGTATGTTGGGAAGAAGTTAACCCATATCCTATCTCTGGAATTGGGGACTGTTGGAAGAATTTCTGGAGGGGACCGGGGGCAAAAGGATAGGGGATCGTAAGAGGACTCGTAATTCTTCATTCTTACATCGTATGCTACTACTAGAGTACTTATAGTATGTAGATACAAAGGGAAATACACGATAATGGGGTAAAACGGTTACAATAAGCTATAGACTGAGTATGCTACGGGTGTCTAGCAACAGTAAAGATGGTAATGCTATAGTTACTGAAATCGTATCCGCCAACAGGGATCGGTGATCAGGCTTTTGCTCCTCGTCGTTGTCCCTCCTTCCTCTCCCTTCTGTGTGGTCGTTTTCACCATCCGCCGCTCGACGATGCGTCCCTTCGTCTTTGCCTTGATGTTCGTCTCCAGGGTTTTGGCTATCTCCGTCGGACCGTGGATTTCCAGCTTCGGAGCTTGGGTGTCCGTCCGTGATATTATGTTCAGACCCGTTCGCACACACCTTGGCAGGGGATGGGGAAGCCAAAAGCCCTTGTGAGACCGTCGCAAATCCTCCACAAAACTCGGGGGCGTTTTGAGGGAATTCGATTAATGACGGATCGATTCGCCACTGGGCTAGCTTGTCGAGCTTGTTTCGCTGCGAGAAAGACGTTTCGACGAGTCAGTAGTAGATGTACTCCATGAGATACGAGGGGAACGAACTAATTTCAAACTGATTCGGAATGCGCTTGAAGAATCATCTTGGTCTGACTCAGACAACTAGGAATGATCGGCAGCAGAGTCTTTGTTCTCTTGCATCAGATCTAGAAGTAGTAAAGCGTTTGCTGCCGGTAGGAGGTCCGCACAGAGTAAATGTCCAAACTAGCGTTTGTCGATATATTGATCCAGTAGATGGTGAGTGTGGAAAGACGTCGAAAGGCTTCGCTGTCTTCTTGTCGGGGATGAAGGTTCAAGGGTTGGCGGTATTTTGCCGCGGGGAAGTCTAAGCGGCGAAGTTGAGGTTTGCTGCGTCCAGGCACCCGATTGCGAGAATTCACCTCCGCCGTACAAAAAGCCAACCCCAGCCTCAAAATGAATAATCGAGGCAAATGCCCGCGAATTCTCGCGGAGGCCTCTTCATAAGGGACGCGGATCCGGACTGCAACGAAGCCAGATTCGCGAGGCGTGGCCACAACGATTTCTCAGGCGGAGGGACAATTTTCTGAGATTTGTCACCTATATCATGGAATTATTAGTTGTTTCCCTGATCATTTTTTCCCCTGAGACTTAGAGTGTCCAGTGCCCCAGAACTCCTGCGGAAGTCGCCCAATCCCCGGCCAATTTCCTTTGATCATTTGTCTTGGCACCAGGCCGAGGCCGTGGGTGGCTTTTTGCATGGGTGAATTCTCGCCCGGCCGTCATCGTTATGTGCTTGCCTCGCATTTCTACTTTGCTGCGTTCACCGCCTAAAGCGCTGATTGTGTCCCTGTGGTCACTTTAGTCACCCTCTTTTATCCCTGTTTCTAAAGGTCTTGGGGGAAATATCATTACCTTCCGGAGTTGTGGCAGTCCATCGTGCACGACCACTTGTGTCCATCTAGACATTGATATCTCCTTGACAGGTCGCACCTCCTTTAACCGAAATTCAGCAGATTGTACGAGCAAAACAGCAGATCTGAGTGGGCAGCTGCACTCGGCTGGCTGGAGCGCAATCGGCAAGCTTGGCGTCAGGAACCGCGGACAACCTTTCAGTGCCTCACGGGGCGAAAGCTCAACCCGCCAGCTCACCCAACGCTTATTGCACTCCCGACCAAGCCAACGCTCTCCAAAAACTCTCGCGTCTTCTTTCCATTGGGATCTCGATCGGGCCGACAAAAGCAAACGCTCACCAGGTCATGTCGTCCAACACGGAGTACTACACCCCACTGAACGCTGAAGAGGACCAAGGTCTTCGAAACGATCAGGATGGACCTGTCCAGTACCCTCCGCAGACGCGATTCAGCCCGTCTGACGGATTTTTCACTCGCAAGCGAATCTACGCCCTCTCCGCCCTGCTCGTAGCGCTTGCGATGGTGATCTCGCTGTTGGCATTCGGGCCCTCAGACCCAGCAGCCTACGTCTCCGACGCGATGTACTCTACGTTTAGCAAGCCTCACTGTCCATCTCACTGTCCAACAGATCGTGAGTGGCTCACTGTAGTTCGCCCTGGGTACGCGTTTGACCCTGAGGGCGTTGAATTTCTTCGCCAGCGTTCGTCAAGAGCGGGCTGATGTACTACGGTCAATATCCAAACGACACCCGATGGGTACCTTTCCCTCATGAGCCGATGGACGCCTTACAACACCCTCTGAACTCGGAAACAGCGATCGACTACAACGCCGACTTCCCACCGGAGGCGTTCGAATCAACGTGTCCCCAGTACATGAAGATGGTGGCCGAAGGAAGCGAGGATATGTACTGGGCTCAAGGGAAGACGGTTCTATTCATTGGTAAAAATTTTCTTACTTTGTCGCCGTCATTGCCTTGGAATCTTTTTCTGATCGCCCAAGTGTTTGACGCCCAGGGTCCTCGCATGACCGGTGAGAGTTTTCAATTCCGAACCATTGGACCTCCCGTTCCTGACATTTTTTCCGCCCCAGCAACAACATCGAGTATGCTCTTTTCCTTAGAATATTAATCGTACCGCCACTCGTTGAGCTAACACGTTCACTCTAGGTACTTTTGCCAATACGTCAACGGAACAGTACGGCCGCTTCGCCCTCTTACTCTACCTTACCACTTACGATGTCCCTTCTCTTTCCAAACCAGTACAAATCCCGAGGCGGACATACAGCAGGCTTTTGCAAGATCCCTCAATACAACCTCACCGTTATCAACTGGTTCCTCTTCGGCATGGTCGACGGCGACTATGAATGGTTCTCGACCGAAGCGAAACCTTACGACTTCGAAGGAAGAATCCAGACCTTCATGTTGCCGATGATGCGGGAGGAGAACTTGAGTGACCCAGATCTGATTATCGAGGTGAACAGCAATATAAAGCCTCGTGCTGGAGTCCTTCTGAGGCGGGCGCGGAGGCTAACGAGGAAACCCTCTTTTTTTTTCTCAGACCTCCCTATTCTGGGACGACGGCTTCTTCCACAAGGCACGCACCGCCGTTGCTTCCCTATCCCGTAGAGTCTTTGCTTACAGCGACCGTCTTGCATTACAGCGCGCTCAGCAGTACAACCGCACGCATCTAGATTCCCCTTTCACATACACCGAGCTCGTCTGGCATCGGTCCCGCATTCACGCTCTGATCCACTACACCCGTCAACTCTATGGACCCAAAATACCCATCATGTTCCGCACGCGACATTTCCGATTCGATAACAGCTGGAACCACATTTTAAGGGTGTTCCAGCTGGACCAAAGCGTAAGGGCGATCGCAGAGGAACTCGGAATCAAGCTTTTTACGTGGGGCGGCAAGTTGGAAGGACATACGAACGAGTAGGTGGCTCTTCCTTGTGATCCTGAAGGGGATGAGGTTCTCTAACCTTTTTGGTTTGGTTGAAGGTTCTACGATGGAGACCAACGTATGTTGCCATTGCAATTCGACAGGACTTGAAACTAATCGTCTTACCACTATTCAGATTTTAAGAAGGGCCCGGTAACATGGCTCTTTGGGGAGTGAGTTCAATGGCTGTGTCATTTTTATCTTCCCTTACTCATTTGGATCGAATCCAGCATGATGCTGTTTTACCTCAAGCGAGCAATCACGCCAGGGTGTTGGCAATGCCACCAGTGGAGAGATTAGAGAGGGTGTCCTAGAGGACCTTTGAGCCTCATCATCTTATTGTGCTCTTGATATACATTATTTCTACATCCTGCTTGTATAGATGTGTTTTTACAGATGTGTGGATTGGTCGTGGCGAGGCTGGGCATGGCAGATATATAATCCATTGCAGAGACATAAGTAAAGTTGGACAGAGTCTAGGCTACTTGATCTTGTCGAGGGGTCTAGAATGCAGTGAGCGCCGTCAGCTGCGATCATCGGGTCGTGACGGTGATGAACCTCCACACACCTGTTGAATCCTCCTTTACGATTCATGTACTGTCTCCAAGTACGTTGCTTCTTGATGAAAGCGCCCCCCTCTTGGTTGCCCGTTACCTCTTTACCTTTGGTCGTTCCAAAGCCACCAAAGCCCATCGAGGCCATCATCGCAGCGTCGGCCTCCGAGACATCTTCCCCTTCTTCGGGGTCGAGATCCATTAGCGGTGGTGCTGGGGCTTTGGAGGACCCGGCTTGGGTCGTGGATAATGCTTCGCTGGTGGACGGCTTCGAAGAGGACGGCTCTGTGGTGACGAAAAAACGGACATCAATAAGAGTTGAACAGATTCGTGATAAAGAACAACTTACGTTTACCGTCCTGGTCGCGGTCTCGGGGTGGCGATGCTCGACGACCGTCTCGCTCTCTGTCCCGAGAAGAGGCGCGCCCTCCACGAGGTGGTGGTGAGTGAGAGCGGCGGTCATCATAGCGAGTGCGGTCTCTGTCCCGGTCTCGCTCTCGGTAACGATCTCGATCTCTTCCTCCATCCCTGTCTCTATCCTTGTCCCTCTCCCGTTCTCGGTCCGGATAGTCTCTTCGTCGGTCGTCTCGTCGGTCTGGGCGACGATCCCGGTCACGGCGGTCTGGAGATCACAACACACTCTGTCTCAGTTCCGGTTAATAATTTCAAAAAAAGAGGATACGAGAAGCCGTTTTATGAACGGGCTACTCACCATCTCGATCTCTGTCTCTGTCTCTTGGAGGTGGACTCCTCGAACGATCTCTTCCACCACCACCGCGCCCACTTCGATACCTGTCGTCATGCCTGTCATTCCGTCCGCCTCCACCTCCGCCTCCTCGGTGACCGGAGTCTCGGTAGTCGTCTCGTCTGCGGTCGTCGACGCGGGTTGACATGGAGCGCTAGGCTTTGGTCGTGGTTGCGATTAAGACAACAAAACGGAGACCGCACGGATTGGCTGGGAAACTGCATGTGACCTCACTTTTCGAGAACAGTTTCGACACATTCCCGGGCTTCAAATTCCAGACGGACTATGAACAGCCTCTTGCCAGGCGCTTGGAGAAATGTATCGAATATCAAGCTAACCCGGGCGGGCCACTTTATGAAATGCAAGAGGGGAACAGTTCAACTGGGTAAGCAAGGCATCCCCAGTTCACCCGGTTAATCCATTTCTCATTGAACATCTCAACATAAAGCACGGCAGTATACCACAGAGTCGGCGTCTTCTTCCAGTTCGAATCTTTCTGAGCCATCTGCACAGAATTCCTCAGCTCGTGGACAACGTTCCAATCGCGAAAAGAAACAGCGCCACATTATGTTCCTTCAAGGGGTGCCAATCTCAGCCCTTCCATCGGACATCGAACGTCTTCTGAAGTTTCACGATATCGGAGGCCACCTGAGGAGTGAGCTGTTTTGATATTCAATGGCGTGGATTTTGGCTAAAAATCTGAACGGTTGTGACATTTCCACATAGTACAACGGGACTATATTCGGTTTTGGCCGACAGATAGTGTACTCGTTACATTCGGCTCTCTTGGTGAGAGGGACAAGGCTATTAAAGCTCTCAAACATGCCAAAATGCTGGGGTTAAACCTTGAGCCTGCTGCAACATCGCCAATGGAAGAAGCTCCCCAGCCTGACCAACCTTCGAAGCGACCGCGATTGCGCGGCCGAGAAGGGAAGAGTAAATTGCTGGATCAGGGTACCCTTTCGGGTGATGGCCCAGCAGCCGGCCTCCCAGATTCCGAAAGCGGCAAGAACGTCGTACTCTCCGGTCTTCCTGGAAAGTTGTATGCGAGTTCTCTAAAGAAGGAGCTCCTGGAGGAATTCGACCTCAGAGAGGATGTTACGGCCGTTGTGAAAGTTTCACAGTGAGTGTTTCAGTGGTCGCGTTCGTTCCTTGCTTGACAAAGGAAACATTTTTTAGTCTTAATGTTGACAGCCCCCTCTATTCTCGTTTCGTAATCCGGACCTCATCGATTGCGGAAGCCCACCGACTGGTGCGAGCGGTCAAGATGAAACCTTACCTGGAAGGAGCGTGGGGGAACCGGTACAAGATTAAAGCACGAGTAATTTATTAGCATTCTTAGAGATACTTTATGGCATTCTGATGAGTCCAGATCCTCAACCTGACATCGGAGAATCACGCAGAGTTGAGTAGCTCGAGTGAACACTATTAACAAACGGCCAATACGAAGTAACCGAGGCACAGGATAACTTAAAAGGAAATGGTCCGCCTGTCTAATCAGCACGAGCCCGCACGACCTAAGTAGAATGAATGTGAGACGTTGGCATCAAGGTAATGAAGGCATCAAACAACATACAGCGCGATCAGCTTCGTCTTCGTCGTCTTCGTCGTCTCTCCGTCGTTTGAGCTGAGCCGAGGGGTCTGCCGCTGCATACGAACGATTGTCAGATTCATTCTAACAGCCTTCCAGGAATGAAACTTACTCTGCTGCCAATCTCCACCACCACCTGCCACAGCTCCGGGTCCTTCTTGGGCATCCGCGTAGACACCTTCGCGTTCTTTCCTTCTCGCCTCTTCTGCTGCCCTTCTTTCCTGCTCAGCCTTTTGCATTGCGCCCCAACCACCTCTTCCAGCATCATAGTCCTGCCGATGCTCATCTCGCACTTGTCCACCACTCTTGCCTCGTCCAAATTGACGACCCTCCTTATAGCCAAGGTCGAGGTCACAACGCACGATCCGCTCATCGAGTTTCGTTCCAGAAATGTACCGCAGGCAAGCAAGAGCTTCAGCATGAGTGTAATACTCCACGAAGCAGAAGCCGCAAGGAGTTCTGGAAAGGAGCAGGGACGCTATGAGCAACGACTACTCAATCGAGACGATGTATCGTACCTTGTATTGCGATCCAGGCCCATAATAATTCGCTTCAAACCGCCACCCTCTTCAGGCGACGCGCATTTAGAGAAGAGCTCGTATATCTGCTCCTCTGTCGTGTAGAACGACAGGTTGCCCACCTGATCAGAATTAGGTTGGAGTTAACCCAATGAGTGCGCATTCTGTAGAACGACCTACGTAGAGGGTGGTGGACTTTGAGAGGGCTGATTCCTGCTGCTGGCGGTCAAGCTATAGAATAGAATGTCGTTGAGAAGCTGGGCTCTTCTTGCCGCACTCATCTACCACTCACTCTCGCCTGCGAGTCCTTATAGTTGGATGGGCGATCGAGTGGGGCGACAACGTTTGACCTGACGGCAAGTAACGTATAAACCTCAGTCATTTATTCTTATTGAAACAACAATACCCACATGTTTTCTGTTCTCTACAGTGGCAAGTGATCCTGTAACAAACTCCAGTGCAACCGGGAAGAAAGTTCCAGCGCGAACCGCTCACAGCCCGTTCCCACATCGATCCACCATGTTCAAACAGTTCGCAGCGCCGCGGTCACCGTCATCGTCAACCGCAGGCCGAACATTCTCCTCTCCTCTCTTCTCCTCAAAGCTATCATTTGATACCGTCTCCGAAAGTCGTGTTGGAGATTTCATTCAGTACATATCAGACATGGTGGCAGGTCTCAAGAGTGTGTACCGAATGATTGCAATGTGAACCAGCGGGCGCTCACAAGCCGGACCTTCCCTTTGAATAGCTGTGATATTACTATCCTTCGTCCTGGCCGTAGGATTCCTGCTTGTAATCCTATCGTGTGCATTATTTGCTAACTGGCTCCCCCTACTCGTCGGTACGTTGCTACGGGAACCCCTATGGATAATACTTCGCTAACGCCACTCCATCCCAAATAGCGCTCACTTTCGTCATTGCCCCATTGCCCAATGCTATCTTCGCTCATTGTGGAGGAGGGGATGACTTTTCGTCATCTGAATATGAAGGCTCGGCCGCAATTGACCTCGGGCGTTTCCTCACTTCAGTCATCGTTGTCACCGGCTTCGCTCTCCCTCTTGTCCTCGCCCACGCCGAAGTTATCCGCCAAACAGCAGCCTTGATGTCGATTGTCGGCGGAGGGCTAGTATATGGCACTATCTTGTCTTACTCTCAAGTTTTCAAACAGGAGCAGGACGAGTTTTAGGTGGCCTTCTGGTTCTAGGTGGAGAATCTCATCTCAGTTGGACCTCGAAGCAAAAGCGCATCCTCAGTCATAGCTGTGTACGTTAAATTGCTGTCGTAGGTTGATCGGACTATATACTAGTTGTTCTGATTCTGGACCGAAATGGAGCCATGGGGGTAGCTTCCATTGAAGCGAGACCAGTGGCCAATATTTGCGGTAACGCCGAAACTCGTTCGCCTTTTTGCATATAAGAGGATGGAAATATACATGATCATCATTAACAGTGTTCCTAGCCACATGCTTCATTGGCAAGCTCCTCGTAAATCACACTTTCCTTGAGAACAACGTGCCGCCTACAAGGATCGGATCGCTTCCCAAACCTCCACAACTGTCGTCCGATAAGTACGTATTTGTGGTATATGATATCTGCTATATCCAATAACATCTTTGAAATAGCCTCTTGGCTCAAGAACTATTTAAAGGGCTTGCGAAACATGTCTGCCGACCCAGTGGCTTATCACCAAGTGCTCCGCCCGTACGAAGACCATAAACCAGGTGCAATACCCCTACGTGCCTCTCTGCAGAAGCACCAGACAGCCACTTATGTTCTTCGTGTTCAGTTCATATAAAACTACCCCGCTATATCAAACCTATGCGAAGCCGAGCAGCACGTCCACGACATCCGGCGGATCGATTTAAACCGCACAAAACTTCCCTCTCTTGTTAGGCTCTAACAAGCGAAGTTTACAAGAGCCTATATGCAAACTTGATCGTGTCGCTTATCCAACCCATATACAACGACGCAACTTCGTGGGTCCATATTCGATCAAGCCGGGCTCCAGGGCGGTTGCACTCATGTTTGGGGATTGTTCAAAGAGTGGCCTTCTTACCGATAATCAAGATAGCAATTGGAGATGCATACCCTAACTTTAGTGGCTTGTTGTAATCCAGATGAGATTACAATGAACTGCCGAGCCTGGTCCATGCAAGTAGCCGCCCGAAATCCACAAAGCTCTTGAGGTTGCTGCCGCGTTTCCGGAGGACATTCGAAAGGCACCCAGCCACATGTCAGGTGATATAAGCGTTGTCACTGACCGAAACGTTGACCAACAGTGTCAAGAGCGTTGCAGGGTGTAACTGAGGGAACATACGGCAACAAGCATGTAGAACAAAAGAAAGGAAGAAGCCACGGCAACTTGCAGGTGTCAAAAGTAAATCGCACAGGCTTGAATACCTTTATTCTATGACCGGCTGTCATTCGCCAGCACCAGGAAACCCCTCGCACAGTTTCCGGCACTTCCCTGCGTCGTGTAGCAACTACCCAAATCGCCGCCTAGGCGGCATGCAAGTGCATAGATGTAGAATATTTTGCTACTCACAAAGGGAGGGCGTGTCTATATATGTAATCATAGGTTCCTACGATCTCTTATCAAGCTCAGGCTGGCCTCAACACCTCCGACTTCTTTGTCTCGGTCTCTCTCCATCAACTCGGACACGATTTTAAAGGTGCTACACGACAATCCTCCTTGCTGCAAGTTGGCCTTCCGATCCGGGAGAGTCTAAATGTACAGTGATCTAGAGACTCCCCCCGCCGGGTGGGAGCTACCCAGAATCCAGATTGCTGTAGGGTCGCACAGTTATCTATTACAGGGTGCTCCTACTCAATGGCTTGCTTCTTCCCCGTTTAGAGCCTGGATTTGAGTTACTCTGAGTGGAAGGGCTTGCAAATCCCTCACACACGCGTAATACCATGCACCGGAACCGATCCGCAGAGAGGCGCATCAGGCAACGTGATACAAGCACGTCTAGTCCCACCACCAAGCGTAACTGGCCACAAAGTGGAAGAAAAGGTCGGGCGCAACATAATCCTACTATAAATGACCTTGCGTTGACGTGGCGTTTGGTTCCTCGCATCAAGCTCATCCCCGTCAAACAGTGGACGTTCGACGCCAAAACAAAAGTCGATGAACTAGTCCAAGTGAGTCACGGAGCGAGGATCTCTTGAACCGGCTAACCGTAGCGTCCTAGCGCTTCGAGAAAGAGATCAGGATCCTGCGGAAGCTCAAGCATCCCAACATCATCAACCTGATAGGTTTCGTAAAAAATACTGAAAAGGAAAGAGCTTGGATTATCTTTCCTTGGGCATCGCACGGAAATATCAATCAATTCCTCAAGACGGGGAACTGGGAGATACCTGAACGAGTTGCTCTGGTGAGTTGTGGGACTCTTTCGAAATTTGGGGCATAACTGAGCGTCGATTCCTATCGGATAGATAGAGGACGTAGCTCGTGGCCTGTCGTTTCTCCATGCTCAAAATCCACCCATATGTCACGGAGATCTCAAGTCGGTGAGTTTGATGCCTTACACTACCGGACTGGGCGTCTAATTTCCAAAACTTTGCACCTTTAGCTTAACATCGTTGTCAACCAAAATTTTGAAGCAATCATAGCAGACTTTGGTTCTGCTCGCATTCTCTCCTCCCGGAAAGCTAAGAGACCACGGCCTGGAACGCTGCTGCGGCCCCGGCTCGCTGCGCAACCACCTGGCCATTCGAACCACAGCATTCAATCTCTGATCTCGTCGATGAGTTCTTTAGCCATTCACACGGGAAGCGGTCCTGCCTGGACGACACGGTGGGCGAGTCCGGAGGTCTTAAGTGGACACAAAACCAGCCTCGCTGGTGACATCTGGGCTTTGGGGTGGGTATGCTGGGAGGTAAACGTTTCTTCACCAGCTCAAAACCTGAGCGCCTCTGCTTATTATTCAATATTCGGGTTAGATCATAACCGATCATATGCCCTTTCATGACGTATCAAATTCCCATGTCATTTGGTGGATCATTCAAGGGAGACTGCCTTCTGTCAACTCCAATGAAAAATTAGCACAGCTTCAAACCATGTGCACCATGGTGATGGCCTGCTGGCAGGAAAAGCCTAGACGAAGGCCAACTGCCGCTGATTGTCTTGAGGTTATTGAGCAAGTGGTACGGAGAACAGCTGAGCATATTGAACGCAGCGAACACCTTGGTTTGGTACAGCCATCGGCTCGTCCATCAAACATAGTAATAAATCATAAAACGGGGGACAGAATTCGCTCTGCTGCCTTACTAAATGCCCTAGGAGAGCTCAATTCTGCCCTCGGGAAGTACGACAGGGCGTTGGAGGAGTATGAGGAAAGTCTGACGATTTCGAAGTCAGAAAATGACAACAGACTATCCTTTCGTGTTCTCGGAAACATAGGGGATATCCGCTATAGCGAGGGGCGGTGGGAAGACGCGGTCGATGCTTACGAAGAAGCTCAACGTCTTGCCCATCTAGCGGGGTTCAAGGGTCTCAACGAAGCTTTGCTTTGTCGGCTCATGGACTCGTACACAGCGTTAGGTTGCTTGCAGACAGCTCAAGAAGTGCTTGATTCTGTCATTCTTGACCCTCCCAACGATCGAGGCTGGGAAGTGGTCGTAGAGTCGGCTTATAAGCTCGGCAATGCTAGCTACGATCAAGGCCAGTATGCGCGGGCAACATTAGTTTACCAGCGGGCTCGTTCTATTCATCGAAACAAAGATGATTACACGGAGCCGTTATACAGTCTGCACCATCTCGCTATCTTGTATTGCCTTCAAGGACGGTATGCAGACGCGGACGAGATCTTCGAGAAAGTCAAGATATCTCAGAACCCTCCACCGGATGGCATTTCAGGCGTTCTCGTCGCCCTCCGTGGACGAGTTCGCTCACTGCATGGCAAGAAAAAGGGGAAATGGGCGGATGCTCTACTCGGATTTGGAACCAGCTTTTCCAAACAGGGACGATACATTGACGCTCTAGCGGTCTACCACGAAATACGGCACCTCCGGGAAGTCTACGGAGGGAAGAAGGAGCTAGCAAACACGTTGGAGCGTATAGGGTACATTTATGTCAAATTGGAGAGATGGGAAGAGGCAGAGTCAGCCTACGCAAAAGGGCATGATATCTATTTAGCCGAAGAAGACCAACCCGGTATGGTCAAGTTGCTGCTTTGCTTGACGCACGTATACTGTAAGGGGAGGCTGTACGACGACGCGATTCATGCGAGCGAGCAGGCCAGGACGATTTGTTTCAAGGAGGGGTTGAAAAAGCCCTTGGTCGGTACGCTCAACCGCCTGGGCGAGGCGTATCGATTGTTGGGACGGTACAAGGATGCCTCTCAGGCATTCCGAGAAGCACGAAAAGTTGCCGCTCAAGAGGAATACCCAGACGGGAAAGCCGAGGCTCTCAAAGGTTTAGGCATGACGTTCGCAGACGAACAGAACTACGAAGAAGCAGTGAAGCGCTTGAAACGAGCCGCAGCTATCTTTCGAGAAATCGGCAAAACAAAATCCTTGTCAAAGTGCAATTTGGCTATTGCGGAGATCGAAGCACTAGACCTCGTGTCGGATGTAGAGTAGGAGCGCGCCTCTGCAGCTATGCTTGTCATTCATTCATGGAAAATTTCACTCACTGTTCTTCGATGGACTCCTGATGGACATTCTGTGATATCAAGGTAGATAATCCGCAGCTCGAATTGTAAATGTCTTTCGTGTCCCAGTGCCCAGTCCTGTGCCTGGCTTGCCTGGACCTCTCACCCAGCCATGCACCACCGGAATAAACCACTCGAAGGAACGGGGCTCTCGACGAAGAAGGGCTCTCCGGATGGAAGTTTGGCAAATACCAGTAGGAAATTCCCTCAAGCAGTGCACCCCGTGAGACTTGTGGTGGGTTGCCTGTACGCGCACGAGTCGATGGGATCGGCAAGCTGGGGTGGTTCTGCTCCACAGCCCATCTTCTTCGCGTATCTCAAGCGCTTCCGGAGGGATTTGCGGGGGGCGGTGGGTGGGAGGTAGAAATTCTGCCTGATTCGTCCAAATCCGGTTATGCCCTGCTGAAGTAAGCAGGCTTCGGCCACTCACAGAGATGG
>WSUI01000490.1:1556-17589 GCA_019633595.1 Tulasnella sp. UAMH 9824
TGTTGGACGTCCCAAGTCGAGAGACCTTAGTGGTCTTTATATACGCCCATGGTGGGTCGGAGATGGAGATGAAACGAGCCAAAGGCAGCAGGCAAAGGCATGTCAGGTGTCCAGAGCACTGCAAGGATAACACCAGCCCCTAAACGAGGCAAACAGCAGTCTTGGTCACGTGAGCTGAGCTCACGCCGACCTCAAGGCGACAAAGACCAACGGGCGGACTGATGGGTTTCTGAAACTCGAGGCAACCCTCGAGCTAAAGTGGGAGATGGTTAGCTCACCATACGACAAATTCGCCGAGGGGAAACGTGCGACGGACCCAACCCCCCGTTACGGTGCGGTGCGAGCCACTACCACTCTAAATGAACGTGTCTCGGGCTAGAACTTTACACATTTGCAACTGCGAGAACGCAACATGCATACGCCATTTCACAGAAGAGAAGGACTACGACCATGAAATGATAGCGAGGTAGAGGGCCTTCCTGAATCTCGAACCTTACGTTCGCTGATCCCACTGGTAGGAGAAGGCAACTTTGCGGGAAATCATCACCCCGGTTAATTAAAGAGCCAGCCACTTCCTCCATCCTTGCGTTTTGTTCTCGCTCGATTCTGGTAGAAGGGGCGTGCTCTCGATGGCATCTTCCACTGCGCGTGTCACTGCTACAACCCTCTCCGGTTCCTCCGCGACCTCCGTTCCAGCTCCAACAATCTGCGCACTGTAGATCGGTTGCTGAGAGTTTGAGCCATAGTCGGGTACTGAGCTTGATGGAGGGATGTGATGCTGGAAGTGAGACCCTTCGGGAGCGTCTGGCAGAGGATTGCCGAAATCATCGATGCCTAGCCTCTTTTGGCGCCGTTTCCAGAGAAGACACATGGTCAAGAGCGTTGCTTGAAGACAGCCTGCAGTGGCATAGACCAGCCAGCCTAGATAACGAGGAGAACGAGGCGTAAGTCCGTGTACGTTGCTTGAACTAGATTGAAAGCCGAAACGTACTGGTCCAATTCGTGCCGGGCCTGGAAGGGAACGTGGACGTTAGTTACCTTTGCTTTGGCCGCGCTGTGTGAGGCTTACTTGGAGGCGATGATATAGACCATAAGCGCGGCCCCTGGGCTTTGGATCAACATTGCGGGAATGCTGAGGGCGCCGACCAACTTGGTTCGATATGTATGCAACAACTGAGGCATGTACTGAATGAAAGCCAGTGATGTAGAGCACAACCCGAGGAAGGTTGTCCACACAAAGACGCGGTCCGCAGGCACACCGTCTGGTGAGGAGGGGGAGCTGTATAGGAGGACAATGGTGATGAACAGGCACAACAGTCTGAATAAAGGAAAGAAGTGATTAGGTGAGCGTATATCATAGCGTATAATCGGCGTACAGATGAATGAGAACGACCCAGGCAAGGGCGATGGCCAATTTCCATTCAGGGGTGTGGTTCACCTGCGGACCGGCTCTTGCTGCCTCACATGGCTCGCATTCGCAGTTCTTTGGGTGACCCGGGTGAGCTGTGGCTCGATACTCGACGTATTTGAGGTGAGGAGGGAAGTAGATGAGGAAGAGAACAAGGCTACAAAAGATAGAGGTGAATGTCCGAATAGAACCTCCGTGTAGGCGCTCGCTTACATTATCGTGAAGACGAACCACTGGAGGCCCACAATTTCGATCCCACCCAAGCTTTCATAGCAGAGAAGTAGTCCCTGAGCACAATGGGTGAGCGAGACGAACGTGGACTGTGGCGCCTGTGGACGGACGCACTACATGCCGACAGCATTTGACGGACTCCCATTGCAAAGCGAGCCTGAAACGGAACTCGGGTCAGCGGAGAACGACGACAAAGCGGAGAGGGGACGCTCACACGTTTATCAGTCCCGAGCTCGCAGAGGTGCATCCAAGCAAGAGGAACCACGGGCTGAATCCTTCTGAGGAGCCTTTGGAAATGATGTTGAGATGCTATTTGGCCAAGATGAGCCCACGTCCTCCCCCTGACGCAGTCCCGGTACCGACCTGTGGTAGATAGCTCACGACTATCCCAGCCAGAAGGAACGTCTGAACGAATAATGCTGCAGCGTCGTGCTCCTGAACAATAAACAGTCGGCCATGGCGTCATGAGGGGGCAAGGCTAACAGTCAGTCCAGTTCACGACACCCGCGCGTCCCAAATGAACTGGAGAAGGTTGACACACAAAATTGCATATTTGAGGGATATCTGAGAGCTTTGGTAGCAGTGTCCATGGTGCTGGAAGGGACAGCATGCTGCTTGGCGATGCTTGCTGGTGGTTGAGGAGAAGGAGGGCCGTTTGGCTGGTCGTTTGGTTTGGCCAAAGTTGCAATAAGCGCACGTGCCTCTCACATGAGCCTCAATGATTCTTCGGCGCTGAGCTCCGGCGCGAAACGACGACCAAGGGAGCTAATCTCTTCATCGACGCCTTCAACAAGCCCTCTTGATGATGTACATTGCAGCGTGTGGGTCTCCCCCATCTCAGTCACTTGACGAGCGGTGCGGTGCGCAGTGAGCGGTGCTTGTTCCTACTAGACCGTATCCCTGGCATCACCCTCTGCCGCTCCAACGTTTCTGGTTCGAGGGTTTATTCTTTGTCTTGGAATTGAGGGCCATCCTTCGAAACCGACGCGGACACCTGCACCCTCCGCTGCATTCATCCCCTTTAGCTCACGTCCTGAACTTGAATAACGAATATATTTAGTATTCAATGGCTACACAGCCCCCTCAAGCCACAACCCGCTTGGGGGGGAAACATTACAACAAAAGCAACGCGAAAGCGGAAAAGGAATCAATCACAACAAAAGCTGCTGCAAAGCCGAGGCCCCAAGTCCAAGCGAACACGACTCTGAACGAAAACGGCACCCAATAACCATACAAAATAATCGACAAAAAGACGAACGGTCCAACGATTTGACGCTCGAACTTGAGGTCAGCAACGAATCATTCAGCGACATCCTACCTAGTGCTTCTTTTGTCCCCAAAAGCTTCTGGGGACGGAGGGCTCACTGGACCCGACGGTCGACCCCCTTGGCCGCGTCCAGGGAAACCTGAACCTAACAGATTCGCGGTTCCCGGTCGCAGCCTGCATCGCAAGATGGTCGCAGGAAGACTCGGACCATTGCGAGCGACTGTATACTTGGCACACCGAGCTGGGCGACCGAGGAATCGGAGGGGGAGCGTGCCCGGGGTCGTCAAAGATTTCGCAGCTTTTGAAATGGATTGGCGTTGAATGCAGGTCACCGATCGCTCCCTCTGACGCCCAACGATTCCGAACGCGGCTCTTGAACGTGGAGAGTTTCTCTGCGAGGAAGGAAGTGGACGGTCCATCGACGCATACGGGGGGAACTCCTGTGAGTGAGAACGATGTGATGGACCGAGATTGCATCGATGATGGTGTGACCGATACGACTCTGGTTGAGAACGGGCCCGCCTTTGCTGAAGGTTCGTTGGACGTGAGGTGAGAGTGCGCGTCGAGACCGTGTTCTGCGGTGCCTTGGCTCCCCAACGGTTCGCGTATGGCTGTCAGAGTTGATCTGCTATCGGAAGCCGGGAAGCGGGGCAAAGTTTGGGAACTCGCCATCGACGGAATCAAATACATCTTTTTGGATGTACCCGCCGCCATGACGTCACCCTCACCTTCCGCAGGTTCGTCCCGGTCCACCGGAGACGCGGGGTCGAGCAGATCGGCGGTGGAAGGATACAGGAACGCAGAAGCGTAGAACACGGGAGATGGGGGCGCTGCGCCGACGCTGCTCGACGCTTCCGGGGTCAGTGGGGGCGTCGGAGGGGTCAGGTTCCATCCTCCAGGGACGGAAGCTGCTGTCGTCTCTCCTTCTCCCACTCGGACGAGCTCAAGGCTTTGCCCTTCGACGTCGACCCGCAGGAATCCCGTGTCCTCAATGACCGTTTCCAACGTCGAGGTCGGTTTCTCCGTGATGGGTTCCAGCTGGGGTGCCCGCTCGTTCTGCACCTTGAGTCTTCTGTGCTTCCTCTTGACCACCGCCAACCGAGGCATGTCGTCCTTGAGAGCACGGATGTGGGCGTACGCGAGAAACGACCTGAACCGTTTCATGTCCACGGACTCCAAGGAACTGAGGAACGAGGTGGACGCGGGCGGAGGCGCCAGTATCGCTGACATTCGTGGCGCGGTAGGTGAGGGCGTTACGTATCAAGGCGATGGAGGATGGGAGGGAATGATTTACTGGCAGAGGGGCGGCCCAAGCCCGCCGGCGCGCGAAACGCCCTTATACCGTCCGTACCCATGGGAGCGACGGCTCAGCAGACCATAAGGATAATCAAATACATCACTGCCCTCTTCGGTGTGGCCTGATTTCGTCAATCCACTCTGCATATTTAAAAATGGTTGGGGATATTCCGAACGTCCATACGAGGTAATCGGACCAGCACGCCTCTGTCGACTGAGAGTGAGGCTCTGGACACGGGAAGGAAAGACAACTTTATCGTGATCTTTACGCGAAATCGAAGTCCCACTTCGCGGCACGTCCTGAACCGCGAAGCTCCGGTTACGCTCGCCTTCGATCAGCCGCTTCCAGAAGACCCCCCGCTTACTCGAGAAGCGTCCCATTTACGATACCTGGCAATCCCGCTGCGTTCACACGCCGGGCGACCCTGTCGTGTGCCACTCGACCATATCACCACTGACACTTCCGTCTGTTGATAATTGACTCCAACGTCTCACTATAGTGATTTCAAGAAGGTACAGTGCATGGAGAAGCTGGTTTGCGACATGGCGCGATCTGGGGTGCAGAGAGAGAGCAGTAGGGTCTCAAGCCAATAAGTCCATCAATGGCAGTTACCCCAACTTCTGTCAAAGATCAAATATCGCGATGCAATTCTTTCCGTGCCTTTCGTTGCTTCTTAATATGGAATCTCCATACAAATCGCTTCCGGGCGTCCCCCGGTCGGCGGATTTCTGTTGACTAACTTCCAACGACCTCAATGGGATCCCCTGAGAATAGCCTTCGGCTTGATATTCAATCCGCTTGGTGCCTGGAGATAGTGATGATGCCTTGCAGTCTTGCCTTGGGGCTCTTAAGCCTTGCGGAGCCGGGAAGGGAGGCTGTCCTTTGGGAATTGGTTGGCGAACGAACGACTGATATTGGCTTACGCTCTGGCTGGCCCCCAGAGGTAAACAGATGCGGTTTCCGGAGACTAGAAGGACAAATCTTTGGGCCATTTCTGCAGACGGCACATATACAAACCGGGACAGACCCCGCGTGCACAACATGAACAAACCGTGAGCCCTCGCCAGTGGCTTTTCCGAACCACCTCCTGTCGAGTTACTCTGTCATCAGACAAGGAGCCACCGTCCTCGTAACATGTCTTACCTAAGAGGAAGAAGTCCATCTAGGCCAACTGGCGTACTCTTTGGGTCTATGTCCTCCCGGCCTAAGGATGCCCTCCAAATCGCGATTGTCCCCAATACCAGATCGAGTCCGCCTTAATTCCAATGCGCGGACTTACGTGGATGAAACAAAGAGTTCTCCTCAAATCTTTTATTAGATCATGAGTTCGAGGTCTGGATTCAAATCGCGCTCTATTTCCGTCCGTCTTAGCTGTTCGAAACTGCCTTCTGCACAGCGTTTTGGCACGGAGCTGTGCACCTTGGCTCGTTCGATCGTTCACACCTATGAGCAGTCGATTGTGCACCGCCCAGCTTGGCAGGGTCGACAATAACCTTTCGTAAGCTTGGCAACCCAAACCCTGCGCCTGTTTGGGAAACACTCTGTGATGCCCAGAAATGCACTCGACGTATCGCCTTCAAGAACGCTCTGAAGAATGGGGTGCCTAATGCATGTATTTATAAACGAACTTGCGAGTCTACGTCGCTCGAATACGTGTCTCCGTTCCCTCGTCTATCTTTCGCCCCCATTCTATTTGCTCCTCCGTTCCATCGCAATCCTGACCGTACAGAAAATGTACTACCCTCCAACCACAGAAGGTGCTCGACCCTCATCACCTGCGCGCACGGCGCCATCTCTTTCGTCAACGGCTCCCCAGACGATGAGGATGATGCCTACGTCCACCGTCACCGGTACCCAGCCCACCCAGACTCAAGCAATGACCACTCGTGGTGAAGCGTCGAGGCTCCGAGGAGGATGGTGTTATGTGAGTCTTTTGCTTTTGGTCGCTCTCGCACAACCAAACCGCTAAACGACTGCACGTCGATACGCCTTGGCAGGAGGGCTGCTCCTGCTGCTGCTTCGATTGCGCCTGGGTATCAGATGGATGCTGCTCGGACCGTTCTTGCTGGATTACATGCTGATAAGCCTCTAATCATGGCCCCGTATGGACTCTATGAGTGATGCTCAAACGGTGGACTAGGGATCTAGGGACCTTTACGTACAATCAGCCCCTTTCGCTTGTAACAACCCAGTGTGCATTGAAAGTGGACTTTATTCGAGGCTAATTTCTTATGAGCGCTACTCAGCAGTCTCGAGCTCTCTCATTCACGTGGACGAGTCTCAGATGGAACTCGGAGGCAACAGAGAGTGCCTACGACTAAGAAGGCCTTCCACCCGGCCTCTCAGTTGCGCATGTGAATCGAAGAACGCACAGCTCAAGGAGAGCTTTAATTAGAATTTCCCAATTTACTGTCAAGGGTGGCTTTGTAATCGGCGATCCTCGGCACCCCCGGTTTGTTCTATTTTTGGAAACATGCGCCACGAGTCGCTCCAAGCCCGAGCGCAAACTCGTGTAGCCCAGCAGTGCCCACACTCAGACATTTATATATAATAGACTGCATTCGAACCTCGTCATTCGATTGCTTCCCCCTCCCCTCCCCCGTTAGCACTCCCGCTCCACTCGCCACGCTCGAAAGAATGTACTACTCCCCCACCACAGAATGCGTCAGACCTCCATCACCTGCACGCTTGGCACCTTCTTCCCCTTCATCATACGCCCAGGCCATACCGATGACGACACTCAACTCCCAGGTTACCGGTGCCCAACCCATCAGGACACCCGAGATGACGACCCGCGGTGAAGCGATGAGACCCCGAGGAGGATGCTATGTAAGTGATTCTTTGTTATATAATTGTTCCGATGCGATCAACGTCCTTACGTCGATTCAACTCGGAAGGACTATGAGAACTGTAGCTGCTGCTGCTTCGATTGTGGGTGTGCTCAGGACGGATGCTGCGACGATTCCTGTTGGTGTGGATGCTGCTAAGCCGCATATGATGGCCAAATGAATTTTCCGGGCGAAGCTTAAACCTCCATGAACTACCGATTGAACTACTGAAACGTACAATGTGGCGTTACTTGTCTTTCCTCATTATGTCTTGAAACTGGGCACGGACCTTCTACTAAATGCATGCAGTTGTTGTCATTGCGCGAACCTGATCAGAGACGAGAGCAAAATAATATTACTACTAAATATAAATTAAGAATTATAATCATGTCAAGACAAAATCATACATAATACATGTCACAGTGAGCAAAGCCCATAAGACTCCCTCAAGTAGGAGGCCCTTGCGATACAATTACAAGCGCGAGGTCGGTTTGCCTACCAGAAACTCATCGCAGCCTCCAAGCAAATCCTTCCACCATGTCTCGACAATGCCGTCCTTGAACCCGTCAACATCATACACCAAATCCATGGTAAGCTTCCCCATAAACGTGTGGACAAATACCATCAGTCCTCCGTGGCGCATCCTGGTACCGGGTATCAACGAATGAAATTGAATAGATGGGTAATTCTTGCGCATATAGAATCCATCGAGGTTGCCTAGGTGGGACATGCCGAGGAGTGCCGTTGACGGAGTGGCGGACTGCTGTATGATACTACCTGAACTCGGAGTCCGAGGGGGCAAAGTAAGACCGAGCTCCTGCGCATCATCTTCAACGGCGAACGCCTTTGCAGTTTCGCTCCTTTTCCTAGCCATCTCACGGGCTCTTGAGAGTACCAAAGGGTGTTTGGCGGCTCGGACACATTGGGCCTTAGCTGAGCGAGCTCGCCGCCAGAAGGTCGAGCCGAGAGCCTTCCATGTAGTCTTCTCTCCAGCGCAAGACCTGGAGGGCAAGAATGAAGGGAGAACGACATTGAAGAATCCGAGAGCTGGGATAAAGTACGAGGAGTCGAAGGGTAGTAAGTACGGTCGTAGGTTGATGGCCGTATACATCATTCTACAGCGAGGAGATGGAGGAATTAGAATGATTAGTTTTGATCGTAAATAATTATGCTTTCCGAACAAACATACATCGGAAGCTCTACGTGAGGTTCCATTCCTCGCTCAACTAGCGTGCGAGACCAGGCGAGAGAACTTAGAGCGAAGAGCGCGTTGGAGATTGAGATACCTTGAGATTTGCATTTTTGTAGGATGCTCCGAGACGTGAACACGTCGAAATTGATGGTCCGGACGGTGACCTTTCGTTTCGCGCCTCTGGTTCGAGGCAACGCATGACCGCCCTGCGCATATGCAAGGTAATGAGACCCCTCTTGAAAGGAACAAGGAAGCGGTATGAAAGACTCACTATCTGTGACCTCAAGCTATTCAGAAAGTCGACCTTTTCGGTAGCTTTTCTGAGTAAACCTCTAGTCGGTGGCAGCCGATCCTCAAGAGGAGGAGGCAGAACCGCCATCGATCCGGAGCGCCAACGCGCTTGCCACTCTTTGCGAACTAACGCCTCCAAATCCGTAGTTGTGAGCACATAGTCGGTCACAGTCCCAGCGATTATAGTGAAAAACTCGTTGGAGAGCTGGTGGCAGGATGCGCTGTCCGCATTGAAATGGGTGGAGCATATGAAAAAGCCAAACTCTGCGTGATCGCTCTCAGTAGTCGCACGGTCTTCTGTGAGTATCAGGTAGGTGAGGCGACTTTCACTGAGGAGCCTCTTGCCATTGAGGAATCGGTCAAGGAGTTCGTCTTTTGACACGCCCTTTTGGAGCGATACAAAAGCGGAGGCTCGTTGGATGGCATCCTCAGGCGAGCTTGGGGCGGTGTAAGAGAACCTGGTGTGGGAGTATTCGGTGTCAAGAGGGTTCCCGTTTGATGGAGGAGGAATGACACGAGCTGCCAAGAGTGGGTGACGCAGCAGGAGAACCGTCCATGTGGCAAGGACGCGTGTTGGGGTGAAAAGGTGCCGAGGGGCACGAAATCCAAGATACATGCACCTGATTGGAGGTGAAAGCTGGTTAAACAAAGGCTGCACGGATCAAAAACTCGAAGCGGCCATGAAGAACATACATGTCGTTGACGCCATCTGCACGCGACGGGAGATAGTATGAGAGCTCAGTGTCACCCATGGCGCGTTCAAAAACGTGCGGCTGAGGGAATGTATCGCTGTTTGTGTGCTGCTGTTGGGCCGCCTGATACACAGTCGGGCGTGGCCCGGTCAGCCCCCGGATTGCGCTTCGAAGAAGGAATGATCACCATATGAAGTCAATTTTGACGCTCGAATGCCGGAGCAAGGGGTTTTGGGAGAGGAGTTGGGTAGGGGATAAGGAAGGGAGCGCGCGTTGTGTTTGAGACGAAGGGGAAACTGAGGGAGGAGAGATGAGGGCGAGGGATCTACATAGCACGACGAGTGCCCTTTAAGCTGTTCTCTCTAGCGTCTTCCTTCTCAAAGTTGGGTGCCTGAGCGCTTCATCGACATCCTGGGCTATAAAAAGGTTCGTCAGGTTCGTCTGTTAGTGTCATTCCTTCTGCACAATAGCTCTTCCGTCGTCTTTGTTGAATGTGCAAATCCCCTTGGTGAGTTTTCTAGACGACATTTGATGAATATGAATATATGATCGATGGCAGTGTAAGAGGCATTGGGGGACTTTTTGGACCTGCGGGTTCTTGGACTCCGGTTTGCAAACTTTGCATCACACCTTCTGTCACGGTCCCGGTGTCGACCCTGGCCACCGAACCTGCGATGTGATGTTATCATTTTACCTCAGCACAAGCCACAGGACTCGCCCGATCACTCAAGCCTATCCCCGGCCTGAAACATGTCCACGATTCACTAGGCATTTCCCATGAAGATTTACTCTTGCGGGCAGTAAAGATACCCCGCTTCAATCAGAAGGCACGACCGTGGCGTGACGTGACGAGGAAACAGTCGGGTCCACAAAGGCACGCGCCTGGAGCACAGAAGTACTGCAGTCTTCTGCCGCGTCCCTAGGAATGATGGAAAAGAGTTCATAATTCGTTCTAACACCAGCGCTTCTCGCGTCTGACGCGCCTGAAGGTTGACTTTTGCAGGCACGGGAAGGCAGGTAGATGTTCGCAAAAATTGGGCGTTTCAGATTTTCCGTGCGTTCCACGGAAAGATTCTGGGAGGATAGGAAAGAGTGTGGGTTGTGTCATCGACACTCGGCAATCTCCGAGTGAGTGCAATGATCACAAGGCAGAACTGATGAGAGATGAGAGCAAAATAATAATACGATGAAGTCTAAGTTACAGATCGTGTGTATGTCTAGGCAGAGTAATGATTACAGAGTCCGTCCATCCCAGTCTGTACGTCTCCAGCTCCCTTGCAATATAACTACAAACGCGCCCTCGGGTTACCAATCAAGAGTTCATCGAAACCTCCGAGCACATCTTTCCACCATGCCTCGAAAATGCCGTCCTTGAAACCGTTGGCATCATGCACGAGATTCAAGGTAAGCTTGCCGGCAAACGTGTATCCAAACAGAAGCAGCCCGCCAGGACGCGTTCGGACTGCTGGGGTCAGCGAGTGCACTCGAATGGAAGAGTAATCCTTGTGAATATAAGTTCCGTCCAAGTCTCCGAGATGGGAAAGACCGAGAAGTGCTGCTGACGGAGCGGTTGACTGCGGTACGACCCTTGATGGCGATGGTGCGACGCGTCGGGGCACGGAAAGACCGAGCTCCTTTGCGTCATCTTCAACGGCGAACGCCTGGGCGGTTTCGCTCCTTTGCCTAGCCATCTCTCGGGCCCGTGATATAAGGAGAGGATGTTTGCTTGATCGGTTGCTTTGGGCCCTGGCGGAGCGGGCCCGACGCCAGAATGTTGAACGAAGGGCCTTCCACGACGTCTTCTCCTCAGCGCGAGGCAAAAATGATGGGAGGATGATATTGAAGAACCCGAGAGCCGTCATCCAATACGAAGAGTCAAGTGGCAGCATGTACGGTCGTAGGTTGAGGGCCGTGTACATCAGTCTATGGCGATGTGAGTCGAAGGGGTGAGTAGCTGTTGGCCATGGGAAGGTTGACTAAGCTGGCAGGAGCAACGTACATCGGCAGATCCGCTCGCAGTTCCATCCCCCGTTGAAGTTGTGTACGGGACCAGGCGAGAGCGCATAGAGCAAAAAGCGCGTTAGAGACCGAGACTCCTTGCGCCTTGCACTGGTGCAGGGCTGCCCGGGATGTGAACTCGTCAAACGTGAAGGTTTGTACGGTCACCCTGCGCTTCGAGCCCATCCTTCGCGGGAAAGTATGGCCACCCTGTGGGTATTCAAGGCAATGAGCACCCAAGTGTGTTACGGGACAGCGTAATAGACTCACTATCTGTTCTCTCGCACTGTTCAAAAAGTTGACCCTTCCGATCGCTTTTTTAAGCTTGTTGCCAACTGGAGGCAGTCTATCCTCGACGGGAGGAGGAAGAACAACTGCCGTGGATCCGGAACCCCAACGTGCTTGCCATTCTTTGCGAACTAGGTCCTCCAAATCCGTAATGGTGGAGATAGATCCCCTTTTGTTTCCAGCAATTATGGTGAGAAATTCGTTTGCGAGTTTATGGTAACCCACGCTGTCCCCAGTGAAATGTGTTGCGCAGATGAAGAAAATATATTCCGCGTGTTCGTCTGTGTCGGAAGGGTTCTCCGTGAAGATCAGGTATGAGAGACGGTTTTCCCCAAGGATTCTCTTGCCGTTGAGGTATGTGTCAAGGACACCGTCTCTTGGAACATCCCTTTGGAATTTCACGAGGGTACCGGCCTTCCGGATGGCGTCGGCAGGCGAGGCGGGAGCTGCGTAGGAGAACCTGGCGGCGGAGTAATCCGTGCGGAATGGGGATCCGTTTGACGGAGGAGGAATAACGCGAGCCGACAGGGATGGATGGCGCAGCAGCAAAACGGCCCAGGTGGCGAGGACGCGTCTGGGAGCGAATAGGTGCCGAGGGGCACGAAATTCGATACACATGCACCTACTCACGAGCGAAGAATGGTCAAACAAAAGCTGCATGAGCCAGCGACTGCAACGAAGAAACGAACATGTCGTTGACACCATCGGCACGGGACGGGAGATAATAGGAAAGTTCGGTGTCGCCCATGAGGCGTTCAAAGGTGCGTAGTTGTGGCAACGCATCGCTATCCGTGTGTTGTTGGGACGCCTGACAATGGCAAATGGGCTGTTAGCCTCTCCCAGAATTCGCCACCGATAGGAAAAAAGGAGAATTACCATGCTAAGTTAATTTTGTGGCTGCGGTGCAAGACGAGCTCTTCAGGAGGCGCAGAGAGGGAGCTCGACAGTAGATAGAAGAGGGGTATTTCCTTTGATGCGAGGCAGGAGAGGCAGCAGGAGGCCAGCCGTCGAACGACCTGCGTGTGCTTTATGGTTCTTTTTTTCTTCTTCTTGGTGGTCTTGTTCAGGGTCTTGGCTCCACATTTACCGCGGTTTGGGCGGGTCCCTGGCGCTTGATCGACATTCATGTTCTAAATAAGGATCGGCACATGGAGACAGGCGCCGAATGGTGGTGCAAGGAAAAACTGTCCTCTTTCCCTGCCCACCACACGATTTCTCTCTTTTGAGGCTTGTAGATGGGACCATAAGTATCAGGTTTCATGGATGTGCTCGCGAGCTCGATCGGCAGCCCAAGTGCTTCAGCGAAACGGGGCGTTGTTTTTTTTTCTGGGGGGTGGAAGGAATAGCCGGGGGTGGCTTGATCCTGTTGCTTCACACCGACGGCCCTTGCCTTCTCGGCTATCTTGCCGTGGCGTGTCATCAACAGCTCCCGCTTTCTCCTTGGCTGCTACGTTCGATGCAAAAGTCTTCGTGCAGCGTTATGTAAAAGCTATACCCATTACATTGCTCGAGGTAACTTGAATCCACCATTTGTCCACATCACACATTGGGGGAAAACTCCCTGGCGCACCTTAGCTTAGTTCCTGGTCTCTCAGGGCCCATTCCGTAAAAAATATCCTCAATTCAGCCGTGTGAAGTCTCATGCGCGAAAAGGCAATTTCCGCGCTTCCTTCGGCCCGCGCGGCGATATATATATATAGCATGTGTACGTTCAGACGGTTTGAACGCCACTTTTTTGTCCTCCACCCTTGGCAGTTATCAGTCACGCTCTCTCGGAATACCAAATAGGTGCATCACTGCCATTTCCGGCCCTGTGTCAATACGATTGATAGCGGGAAAACGTATCTGAATGGCTCTCACGACTCCCAAACGATCCTGGCGGTTCGCGGTCATCCCGGCGGATCCCATCCCGCAGCGCAACCTGAGCAACTTCGAGGAAGCGAATTCAAACGCGGCAAGTGAAACGTATAATTCGTCCCCATTGCACGGAAACTACCTATGTCCGCGGGCCGCATATCCCGCACATCCGACTCGATGACCCGACGAGTCCGACTTCCGCGTATCCCCCTTCTCAGCCAATTGAGCTGCACCAATACCATTAGCACCTGCACTTTCGAACGCCTCGTATATGCTCTGATTGCGATCTATTATGATCTTGTGCGAGCATGGTCCATACAGTACCAAAATCGTAGGCGCTCTCATCAAGCGACCGGCCCCGCGGCAAACCGATTCAAACCTGGCCTGACCATGCCTCCAGCGTGACTACCCACTTTCCTTCGAGCTAACCTCGAGATTCGCCAAACGAGTCTCGTAGAATGAGCTGAATGGGACATCGCCGGCTTCGCTTCAGCCGTGCTAAATTTGGAGACACCACTCTGCGCCGCGGCCAAGTGCGTCATGGGCACGGTGTCCGAGGAGGCCACCTTTTCCTCTCCAACGTTCTAGGACTGCTATATAACTCCATGAATGACGCATTGCTGCGATTCTGGTATGCGGAAGTGCATTTATAGTGGGCCGGGGGGCAGCCTGCTCTGAGACGACCACAGCGCACTCCACTCCTCAGTACGAGACGCCTTCCAAGGCACTATACCCCAGCACCCAAGCACAGTCTACTATTACCCGTGTACCACCATAGAAATGTACTACTTACCAACAACAGAAGGTGTCCAGGCTCCACCCCCCGCACGTTTGGAATCTGCTCCCTCCTCGCAATACCCGCAATCCATTGGGATGAACACAATGAACTCAGTCATTGCCAGTGCCCAGCCAGCTGGGTCCCAGGGCATGCCGACACGTGGCGAGGCAATGAGGCCGAGAGGTGGATGTTATGTGAGTTGTCCGAGCGAGTCTTAGCCAAAAGCAGCTAAATCACTGAGAAATCCCCATTTATGAAATGAAAAGGACTATGAAAACTGTGACTGTTGCTGCGGAGACTGTGGTTGTTCTTGCTACGACTGTTGTGACGACTCCATGTGGTGCGGGTGCTGCTAGAATGGGACCTCATTCAGACCGCGGGCTCCTTGTGTTCGCCCAAACCCAACGGCTTCTCCCCGACCCTAATCTTCCACCTTATTCCCAAATTCAATACATATTCCCATTTATACTCTGTGAAATGAATAATTTTCTGGTTCTCAGTTCCACTATCTGGTTTTGTGTAATCGACTGAAAGCGATAGCCAAGCCGAGCCACGTGGAGATTAGCCTGCTCCGGTGCCGAGGGGAAATGAAAGGAAGGTCTCGCTTCCGAGTCCCTCGGTTTTCAGTTCTCCGGGCCCAAAAGTGCGAGTCGCGTTTCTATCTAGGCGATTTTCGGTAGGTGGGCGGCTGACGGACATTCGGGCGGAGCTAAGTGCCACGTGTGTAGGCACAGCCACCCGGCCATACGTCATACCCTCTCGGTGACACGCTTCAACCACCCCACCTACGAAAGACAGACATCACTGGTTGGCGCCCACTTGCATATATAAGACGTCTGTCCTGCTGCTGTCCTGCGACCATCCTCATACCGCCCATCGCACGTCGAAACGTTGACAAGATGTACCCGCCACAAAGACCCGCCGCCGCTCACACCCGTAACCCATCGAACGCGACTGCACCAGTAGTCACGACACAGCCTACAGCGGGCGCCCAGATGTCGATGCACCCACCACAAAGGGGAGAAAGCGAGCAGACGATGAGATTGAGAGGTGGTTGCTTCCCACTTCCTGTGAGTCTATTCGCCATCTAGACCCCGAGTCCTAGGTATCTGCCAAGATTAACATCTTAAAATATTTCATCTAACAGGGAGGTGGAACGTGCTACATCATCCCATGTTGCTGTCCCCTCTAATCGCCGTCATCTCGTGTTGCCAATATGAACGCCGCTCCTTCCACGTTTCACCATAATATTAATGAACGATTTACATCGCTACTGTGTATTACGCTCACCCTTGGAATAAACTATAAAACCCTTACCTTGGATTACCGAAAAAAAGAAGAAAAAGAAGAAAAATTTTCTCTTCCCTGTCGACATCGAATGTTTTTGTTTCCATAATTCAGTCGCCACGTGCAATGACGTTGGTGGCTCGACAATTTCAGACGCCCGAAACGGCACCATCCGACGCTCGGGGACTTCCGACCTTTGTATTTAGGCTTCACCCCGACATTTGATGTGATTCTTCAGAGATACGTTTTAGACGCCCGATAAGGAAGATTTCTCGTGGCATTACTTGAGTGCTTGCCGTGTCTGGCTCCCTTTGTCCCCTTGAAGCTCGCTCTTCACTTCACGTGCCCTGAGCGATTAGCGCGATCCCCATCAGGCAGCTCCCATCCTTTGTGCAATGCTCGACTCGCAGTGGCTTAGGATCTGATGGCGTACACATTTCCCAACGCACCAGTCCTCCATTGGTCTCCCAAAACGCCTTGCTTCTCGGAGAGACAAACCATGAAAAAAAAAAAAAAAAAAAACAAAAAAAAAAACAAAAAAAAAAAAAAAATTAAAAAAATAAAAACAAAACAAACAATATAAACCCCAAAACCAACCCAAAAACAAAAAAAAAAAAGA
>WSUI01000492.1:0-24964 GCA_019633595.1 Tulasnella sp. UAMH 9824
TCACGTGGCTCTTTGACTGTGTCTTCCTCCTGAGGCGTTTGATGTGACCGAGCTTCGTGTAGACCGTAGGATGCACATAACATCCCCCGCGCGCGTGGCTTGAAGCCGCAGGCCCGACTCGCACGCGCGTGCCTCACCAACAGCACCTACCCTTCTCACCACCTAGATTCCTACTTCTGATCTGAAACCCTCTCGACCTCTCTCGAACCGTGGAATTGTTAGACAGTAATGGCGACACAGGCGCCCGTGCCACCGAATCTAGGACAGGTAGTCGACGACCCCTCAGCGCCCTTGCGCTTACAGCCCTTGGAGCAGATAAGCGACTTTTGGAAACGCTACGATCGCTTAGCAGATATCCACGACAAGGCACTCACGTCAAACCTCAACGGAAACCTCGACGTGCTACTTATTTTTGTGAGTCCGTTTGATGACCATTTCTGAGCGACATTGTGACCGCCAGAATTCCAGGCGGCTTTATTCTCCGCCATCAACACCGCATTCATTTCCATTACAATGCCAGATCTGTCTCCCAGCCCCTCCGACGAGACCAATACCCTCCTTCGCCTCCTCGTTATGAGAGCAGATAACAACAGTCTCACCTCCGGCGACCTTTCACCACCGTTTTCTCCGAACTCCACCTCTATTATTGTTAATTGTTTACTGTACGCTAGTCTAAGCTGCAGCCTACTTGCCGCAGTTGGAGCGATGATGGCTAAAGAGTGGCTGCAAAGCTTCAATCGTAGCGGGCAGACCGGTCCGCTCGAGGATCAGGGTAAACTCCGCCAACGCAAGTTCAACGGCGTCGAGCAATGGCATTTGGAAGCCGTGATCAAATTCCTTCCTAACCTTCTCATATTGTCCGTGATCCTCTTCTTTGCATGTATTAGTCTATTTCTATTTCCAATTAACACCGCCGTGGCAGGAACTGTAGTTGCATTTTCGGGCCTCGGGACGATCCTGTCGGGGATCGCCATCGTTGCTGGTGCTGTCTCACCATTATGCCCGTGTCAATCGGCCGCGTCCAACGCAGTGCGACGCACCTTCAATATTTTGTCTAGATTGGGGAGGATACTTCCGCAAACAATGGTACAACCGATCTCGCAAAAGATCGTACATCCAATCTTGCGAACAATGATACATCCGATACTCCGAGTTGTATTGATGGGCGGCCGCATGATTCTCTGGACTGCTAGTCAGTTGTGGATGCAGTTCCGTCAACTCAACTACCGTCCTTTCGTGGTCCGCGCGACATCCGACGAGACGTCGTCATCTGCACCGGCCCACGTGCAGACTGTGTATCCCCTTCTGGATCCGACACAGTCCGTCGCGCTCCCGGAACCCACTCTCCTTGCACCAGGCAAAAGTTTAGGAAGCAAGGAGCAGATAGTAATTGCACAAGCAGCTTGTTGGCTTCTCCGGACCACATCTTTCCGTGCAGACCAGGTTGCTGTTGCTCGTTTCATACGCGGTCTCAGCAGAAATGCGTGTACTTTGGTTTTCGAGGACTCTAGAACCTGGCGCCGACTTTTATCCCTCACCTGCAAGGCACTCGATATCTTTGACTCACAGCCCAGCGAAGGAAACCGAGAGGTCGCTGAAGCCTTCGGACTGGCATTATGCCATGTGCCCCTTCCACTCCCCAAAGACATGCTTAAAGGGGAAAAAGAAGATGTTCTCGACCTCACGTCACCGCAAAAAGCAAGTAGTCTCAGCGAAGTGTTCCTGCATGCGGTCAACCTTGCACGTGCCAAGTACGAAAAGGAGGATGAAGAGCGCGACTTTCACCTGGCATTCATGTCCACTCTCATTGGCAGAGGCCGCATGATCCAAGAGTACCAATGGGCGAACCTGTCAAAGTTGTTTCCAGTTGACGAGAACCCACGTCCTCTCATCGCAGATAACCTTTTGGGAATGTAGGCATACGGGGCAGCTCGTATGAGCCGCTGTGGGTTTCCACTTGAGATCCGTAAATTGGAGCAACTGATGGAAATAGGCGGGAACACGTGAGTTGTGTCGATCATCAAGGGGAGGCACAGACATGGCTAACGCATGGGATCATCTTTCTTTTCGATTCGATTCTGTCGTGATTACACCTGAGAGCGTTCTCTGTCAAGGATAGTTCATATTCTAACTAATAGTAATAAGACATTACCTGAGAGCGTTCTCTGTCAAGGATAGTTGAAGAGAACCTCTCCGAGCCAAAACAAACAGTACTCAAGTCCGAACGAACAAACGCGGACAAAGGATCTACACTACGTATCTACAACAGATTCTTTGTTGTAGCAACCTTTTCACAATGACGTTAACAATGCAGTTTGGGGTAGTGCTCTCGGTCTCTTGTCAGCGCGAGGGCAGCCGCAGTTCGAGCTTCATGCAGCGCGGGGTTACTTTGCGTGCTTGCGGAGAGTTAGGGAACACGCCAGACAATTGTCAAATTCCGAACGTGATTTCGCGGGCTACGGCATGTTTGGGCTTTTATTGAATTACTTTGATCCAATGACTGCCTCCGACTCAGGGCATACTCCCGTCGAATTAGTCAAACTCTCGACAGAGGCAGTACTCGGACTCCGTTGCTTCCTTGATACGAAAGCCAACGAGAACGGGCCCTCGGTTGTCGTGACTTCGGAATCCGAGCAACGCCTGGACCATCATTTTGTCGCGGCCGTTGCTGACATCTTGAAGTGCGATCCATCTATCTTCATTTCCCCCCTTGGGAGGGTGGAATCAGTAAAGCCCAGCATTATAAAAATTCTCCTATGGGTATGGAGGAATATGTCCGAAGTCTCAATGAGCATCCAGGAGAGGCGCAAAATCGTTCATTCGAGCTGTCGACTCTGGGCACCTCTGGAAAAATATGTAGAATTCTCAGAAACGGCGGAAGTCCGTCACTGGTATGACGGCAAGCCCTTAACGCCCGACGATCTCAAGAGGATAACCGGATTCATTGACTACATTACAAAGTACCTGAACAATTCCAAATTCATCAGCCGTAACGCCGACGTCGGGATCAATCGTTTATTCCATCTCCCCTTCGAGCAAGCAGTAGACTGGGGGTATCAACTCTTGGATTTCTCCGAACCACGCAGGTTGTGTTCTAGATCATCGTATTTGGAAAACGAGCTTCTGTAATAACGTAGAGTGATATTGTATATAGCAGGTGCAACTAAAGCTTGCAAAAGCGTTTCATCAAGGTGAGAACGGAGAGATTCTATTGACATGTCTACCGTTCACAAACATACGCCAAGAGACGTCTAGAATAATACTTTCGCATACGTAAAAGCCAGCATTCACATCAACTTGTAAGCAGGAGCGTCTCAGCACAGCCTCACGCGCCGAAACAAGTGTTGAACCTGCGAAAAGATCGATGATCTCTTAGATATAACAACGAAGGTGCAGAAAGAGGTCCTACATTCCCCAGCCTCGAGCAGGACGCAGTATCCAAGGTATAGTTGTATCTTATCTATCGGAACATGGTCAGCGATTGAGTTGGAATAACTGACCTGCGACCTTGTGAGTGAATTAGGTACGTTTTGTACTACTCGTGAAAAATGGGCGTGAAAATGATTTGGAGTTCGCTGAATACCGATAACGCCGGGCAAGGTCATTTTGTTGATCGAGAGCCTGGCGCTGGGATACTACCGCTGGAGAGGCCGGCCTAGCGTCAGACGAGAACCCCTGGAGCGGTACACAAAAAGGATATCGATCGTGAGGGTTCGTTTTCAGGTGACTGTTCTCTCAGTCCGACCTCGCCATTTCGATTTACATTCAACTGATGCCGCTCCTTACTCGCCAGGGGACTCTCACCCTATCGGGCATGAATGGAGTCAGCCTCCCTATCACTGCGTTCTCAGCTGCAGCAAGCCTCCAACGTCGCTGGAATCATCCTTCCCACCTGAACGGACCCCACACGTCCCCAGCCGCCCACAAGCCCGGATGGATGTACGGTTCTCTATGACAGCACGCTTATTGTCCTAACCAGAAATGCGGAGACTCCTTCATGTCGGGCACAGCTCAATGGGGAGCATCTGTATTGTGTGCTGCCTTCACAGCGGGGCATTAAGCGCTCGCTTGCGGGACTTGCGCTTTGTTGGCAACGTTGGCTTTGTTCCTCCAATGAAGGATTTGTTGTCTGGATGCAACCCTTACAATACTCTCTCTTGCCGGTTCAGGTGGAGCGCGTTTCCTTTTATTTTTGCCGACCCTGAGCGCGGGTCCCATTGTGTCTAACATGATTTTGCATACAATTCAATTGTTTTATTTGTAAACCGTTGAACACCTTGACCCACAAGGTTGTTACGTACTCATTTCTGCTTTAGGCTCGGTTTCTCTTGTTTAGGGGAGCTCTCGCCTCCACCAAGTAGAATCACTAGGTGCGCACGCTTGTCGCTGCTTGTTGTGACACGTCTGCAGTCCACATCGCTCTTTGAGTTTGTATTCCTCCAAGGGCGTCCCAGGCTTCTGAGTGTGACCGAGCTTCGGGTAGATTGGAGAACAAAGACAACAGCCGGCGGGCACGTGGCTAGACCCGACTAGAACGCGCGCACCCTACTATAACACCACATACCCTTCTCCCCACCGCCCAGATTCCTACCTCCAATCTAGAATCCTCTCAACCTCTCTCAGCCCCGGGAATCGCTAGACAGTAATGGAGACACAAGCGCCCGCGCCGCCGAATCCAGGGCAGCTAGTCGACGATCCCGTAGCGCCCCTGCGCTTACAGCCTGTGGAGCAGATAAGCGACTTCTGGAAACGTTACGATCGCTTAGCAGACATCCATGACAAGACACTCACGTCAAACCTTAACGGGAACCTCGACGTACTCCTTATTTTTGTGAGTTCGTTCTATTGCTGCCTTTGCAACCCCTAACCGCCCGAGTCCAGGCGGCTTTATTCTCCGCCATCAATACGGCATTCATTTCCATTACAATGCCAGATCTGTCTCCCAGCCCGTCCGACGAGACCAACACCCTTCTTCGTCTCCTCGTTATGAGAGCAGATAACAACACGCTTACCCCTACCGACCTCTCCCCTGCATTTTCTGCGAACTCCACTTCCATCATTGTCAATTGTTTGCTCTATGCTAGTCTGAGCTGCAGCTTACTTGCCGCAGTTGGAGCGATGATGGCCAAAGAGTGGCTACAAAGCTTCAATCGCAGCGGGCAGACCGGTCCGCTGGAGGATCAAGGTAAACTCCGTCAACGCAAGTTCAACGGCGTCGAGCAGTGGCATTTAGAAGCCGTCATCAAATTTCTGCCTAATCTTCTTCTGTTGTCGGTGATCCTCTTCTTTGCAGGTATCGGTCTATTTCTTTTCCCGATCAACACCGCCGTCGCAGGAACTGTAATTGCATTTTCGGGTCTTGGAGTGATCCTGTCGGGCATAGCTATCGTTGCCGGTGCTATCTCGCCTCTATGCCCATATCAATCGGCTGCTTCTAATGCAGTACGACGGATTTCTGGCGTTCTGTATAGGTCTTGGATGCTTTCGCGAACAATTGTCCATCGTATATTCCGGACAATATCAAGATATAGCTCCACGATTTCCGTTTTCATTATTCTGCTGTGGATGCAATTATCTCGAATCATCCATCGCTCCACTGAGATCCAGGCCGTGTCCGCAGAGGCGTTATCTTTGACCTCGATAGAATCACGCTTGACGGTTCCGGGCTCGACGGATCCAAGCTCGATCGATTCAACCTCGGTGGATTCACCGGAACATTCCCATGTCAATCCCTCCGAGATCAATAACTCTCTCATTCATCGTGTGTTTGCACGTCTCGCGGAGGTCTTTGCGAGCTTAATCGGCCTGGGAGGAAAGGGCCTTGACCTGATCTTCACGTTGAGGGCCTGGTGGCAGAACGTCTCAGCAAGAATGGGAAGTCGTAACCAGCAATCCGAGACAACGCAAAAGTTAGAGGCTAGCGAGCAGACGGTGATCGTACAAGCAGGCTGCTGGCTTCTCCAGACAACATCCAACCGCGGAGACCAAGTGGCTGCTGCTCAGTTCATACGCGGTCTCAATAAGAACGCGTGTACTTTGGCTTTCGAGGACTCCAGAAACTGGCGTCGAATTTTATCCCTCACATGCGAGGCACTCGATATCTTTGACTCTCAGGCCAGCGAAGGAAACCGAGAGGTCGCTGCAGCCTTCGGACTGGCATTATGTCATGTGTCCCTTCCTTTCCCCGAAGACATGTTTAAAGGGGAAAAAGAAAATGCTCCCGACTCCATGTCGCTGCAAAAAGCAAGGAGTCTCAGCGAAGTGTTTCTGTATGCGCTCGACCTTGCACGTGCCAAGTACGAAAAGGAGGATGAAGAGCGCGTCTTTCACCTGGCATTCATGTCCACTCTCATTGGCAGAGGTCCCATGATCCAAGAGTACCAATGGATGAACCTATCACAGTTGTTTCCAGTTGACGAGAACCCACGTTCTCTCATTGCAGATAACCTTCTGGGGATGTGGGCATATGGGGCCGCTCGTGAGAGCGGTGGGTACCTACGTGGGATCGATAAATTGGAGGAACTGATGGAAATCGGCGGGAACACGTGAGTTTTATCGATCGTCAAGGGAAGGCGCAGACATGGCTAACGAATGTGATCATGTTTCTTTTCAACTCGATTGTTTGTTGTAGCGAATTTCTCACAGAGACGTTATCAATTGCTCTTTTTTGGAGCGATGACGGTCTCCAATCAGTTCGAGGGCAGCCGCAATTCGAGCTCCATGCAGCGCGGGGTTATTTTGCGTGCTTGCGCAGAGCCAGGGAATACGCCAGACAATCGCCAAATTCCCGACATGATTTCGCGGCCCGTGGCATGTTCAACCTTTTATTGAACTACTATGATCCAATGACAGCCTCCGACTCAGGGCATACTCCCGTGGAATTAGTCAAGCTCTCGATAGAAGCAGTACTCGGATTTCGTGACTTCCTTGATACGAAAGCCAACGAGAACGGGTCCTCGGTTGTCGTGACTTCGGAATCCGAGCAACTCCTGGACCATCATTTCGTCGCAGCCGTTGCTGACATTTTGATGTATGATCCGGTTATCTTCATTTCCAGCCTTCTGAAGGCGGAATCAGTAAAGGCTAGCATTATAAGAATTCTCCTATGGGTATGGAAGAATATGTCCGAAGTCTCAATGAGCAACCAGGAACGGCGCAACATCTTCCTTTTGAGCTGTCGGCTCTGGGAACCTCTGGAGGAACAAGTTGAATTCTCAAGACGGGGGAAAGTCGATTTCGACCACAAACGACTCACGCCCGAAGATCTCAAGAGGATAACCGAATTCATTGACTACCTTAGAAAAGATCGAGACAATTCCGAATTCATTAGCCGTAACGCCGACGTCGGGATCAATCGTTTACATCTCCCCTTCGAGCAAGAAGTAGACTGGAAGTACGAACTTTTCGATTTCTCCGAACCACGCAAGTTGTGTTGTAGATCATCGTATTCGGAAACCGAGCTTCTGTAGTAGCTTAGAGTAGTATTGTATTTGGCAGGTGCAGGTAAAGTTCGCAAAAGCGTTTCATCAAAGATGAGACCCCCGCGATCCTATTAACATGTTTACCGTCCACAACACACCCCAAGAGACGTCTAGAATGGGGGCATATTATGTGCTGCCTTCACAGCAGGGCGGTATGCGCTCGCTCATGGGGCTTGCGGGTTGTCGGCAAAGTTTGTTTTGTTCCTCCAAAGAAACACTTGTTGTCTGAATGCAACCCTAATTCGCTCTATTGCTAGTTCAGGTGGAGCGCGTTTCCTTCTATTTTTGAAGACCCTGAGCGCGGTCCCATGTCAAACATGATTTCGCACACAATTGTATATATCAACATTGTTTATTTGTGAACATGGAAAACGCATGTATTTATCTGTTAAACACCCCACAAGGTTGTTACGAATTCATTTCTGCTTTAGGCTGGGTTTCTCTCGTTTAGGGGAGCCCCGTCTCCATCAGGGAGAGTCACAGGGTGCACACGCTTGTTGCTGCTTGTTGTTCTTTCAATCTCGACTGCCAATCGGCGCTCAACAGCAGACCAGCTTCCTTCCGCATAGTCAGCCGACCTGTTCACCGATGCTGCGTACGATTGCTCCTGATTGAGACTGGCTACAGGCAGTCTTGACTGAAAGTGGGTGTAGCATGTCACTGGTCGTTCTGGCATGTCTACAAGGGGACAAGTGTTTATTCGTCCATCTTTGCAGGATTAAGATGCGGCAATCGAACGAGGCTACAGGCGCCTTGAGTGCAGAAGACGAGTAGAAGGTAAGCGTGCAGTAGTCCTTCTGCAACAGAAACCGTAATCTACTCGATCTCGCCAGGCCCTCGGTGCGCCCATCGTCAAGTTGTCCTTTGCTTATCTCAAACACGGCTTCGTCATGCCATCTTGCCATCTCGATCGGAAAGTCGAGTTATAGGAAGAACTGAAGCCGAGGCCAAATCTATATCTACAGTCGGGCAATGGGACCTCCGTGCAACCTTGGCTGAAGCTCACGTGAGGGTCCGCTCCGTTGGGTTCGCCCCACCATTATTTCGGACTCCAGCTGGTAAGTCGAATCAACTCTTCAAGCTGATATGGCTTGCTTACGGTTCGATGATTGACTTAGGCCACACTCTCAATAAACATATACCAACGAAATACGAATGCTTTGAAGTCCACAACCTCTCCTTATTTACGGGCCTCGAAGAACTCGACATGTCGGCGGGCTGGTCTCCCTTATTTATCGTTCAAGACACTCTCACTCTAACCGCAGCATCATTGAAGCCAGCCTTCCCATCACTGGGCCCTCGGATGGATTGAACTCCAGTGCCATTATAATCATCCTTCCCAACCCGACCCGACCCAGCCGTAAACCTAAACAACGTACCATACACGCATCTGCAAATCAGCGCTGGAGAAGCAGATGGTGGACTCTGTCTATCTTGGTGCAAGGAGAGGTGGTGAGGAGAGTCGATCGCGGTAAGTCCGTTGAATGTGTGTGCAGGCTTTCGACTGAACCTCCTCTTAGGAAGAGCTGCTAAATCTACGCTCCATGTTACTCGAAGATCATCGGAGAATTCCCTCCCGCTCGGCAAATTATCACCCACCTGACGGATGCTCACGCGTTCGACCTGGGAAGCCACGGGCCATAACTTCGGTACCATGGGCGCCCACATGCGGGCGGTCGTATCACCCTGTGGCAGCGGGAAGTCGGGACGGCCGTGTCCGCATCTGGAAGCCAAGACCGCCCAAAGTAGTTGGAGCACCAGGAGCAGACGGACAGGGGATTCCCACTTTAGTGGTGGAGTTTGATGATCATGGGTGAGCCCGTTAAAGCACTCGCTTTGGTTTGAGGCCCTTACTGTTGAAAAGCATCGGTAGCGCAAGTGTGTCGCGCATGGAGTGGGACATAACCGGGTAAGCGTTTGGGTAACAAAGCACTCCATCATCCAACTGACCTCGCCACCCTGGCATTTGGAACCATTCTCTCTGCTGCTGACCATGGGGATGATGGAAACAGGCGGTCGTACGAGCAAGGGTATGGAAGTCTTTGGAGGTCTGTAGAAAGGTTCTCAACTGAACGAGCAGACGACAGCGACGAAACTCTAGGAGAATCACTCTGAAAAGGACAGTTTAATTCCTAGCCGATAATCGATAACGCCGCCTGCGCGGTAATCCCATAGCCTGCGGACGGCTCGACATTTTTTTTTTTCATGGCCTTTTCGATAAGAGAGTTTCACATAAACAGAGGGATACGAATACAATAAAACGATAAACCAAGTATATCGCTGCGCGACTTCACTGCAACACCCTTACAGGACGGCGCCCGCAGTCCGAGCCGCCGATGCCGTCGTGAGTCCCTCTTTCGCGGCCACAAATTCTTCGTGGTCCTTCATAGAGCGAGGTTTGAGCAAGACGAACACTTGCAAATCATACAACAAACCGAAGTCGCCGTTCTTCTGTCCACCGGTTTTGCGCAAGTACTTCTTGAGCAAAACCTCCGCCATTACAATGTCGCCGAGCTTGAACGACTGAAGGGGAATTTTGGGGATGTTCGCCTTGTCGCACACCTCGGTGGCGTCGCGAAGCAAGTCTTCGAAGGTTTTCTGCTCAGACCATTGCGGTATCAGACAACGGAAATGAGCATGAACGAAAGCAAAACGCGCTTACAGCGGCGCCGTACTGCGACTTATAGTAGGAGACCCAAATGTTTGCGTAAGCGGCTTCATCAGGACCTTAAACCCGATAGAATTGGTAAGTGTGAATGTCGATCTGAATGGGATGAGCGACTTACGGAGTTGTGGTTGAGATAGTCTACGAGCGAGCAGATTGGATGCATCGGCATCGGTGGTGCGGAACGGCATGACCGTGACGCGGATGTTTAGCAGATTCCCGTTTTGTGATCGCCTTGTGGTCCAATCGACCGATGATCCAACCTGTCACGCGAGTCTGCAGTCCATATTAAATTACATAGTTCTTCAAGTAGGAAAACGCAGTGAGGAGAAAGGTAAACGGGGGACAGGCTGAATAGAAAGGGGCGAGGCGTCCAAGCGCTGGATGAAAGGCAGCAGGAGACCAGAGTGAACCAGACAGACGAAAGAGAGTACAAAAACAGAGATCATAGAAAAGAGAAACGGCAAATATAAAGAGAAAAGGGCAAAGCGTAGGGTGGGAAAAAAAAAGTGGGAATCGGTGCAACAATTCTGCTGGGAGTACCCTAGCCTGTCTGTTGAATATAGAATATAAAGGCTATGGGAATATGTAACCTTTAGTTGGGAACAGCGAGAACCACATGTCTGCAACCTATGTCGCTCTTGCACTTCGCATTCCTCTAAAATCGTTGGTTGCTATTTAGAGTTTAACGTGAGTGAGTTTGGTGAAGATCCCAGAATGCAGACAACATCTGGTGGATTCGTGCATCCTTCAGCGCCGTGAAAGCGTCCACGTGTGGGAGAATCCGATAGCGCTCACTTGTATTCCACGAATCTAAGATGCTTACAAATGAACGCGTAGTTTCCATCGCGGTACGCTTGAGTCTGTTAAGTTCCTCGCCAGCGACGCGAAACTCCTCGACTCCCTAAATGGGATTTCCAACGGATTTACACCCCTCACAACAAAGTACAGGCTGCACGCTTGTACGCAGGAAGGGCTCGCGATTCGTCGGCAAATGGTGTGTTTCGCTTCCCGGAATAAGACGGGAAGAGATGACAGTCCGCATGAGGACAACATGGCTCAATTGAAGCGGCGCCGCCCGGCCGACTGGCACGTGCCCGGCACAGCAGACGCTCCCTTCTCCCCACCACCCAGACTCCTACCTCCAATCTGAAACCCTCTCAACATCTATCAGCCGGTAGAACTGCTAGACAATAATGGAGGCACAAGCGCCCGTGCCAACGAATCCAGGACAGGTGGTGGACGACCCCTTAGCGCCCTTGCGCTTACAGCCTTTGGAGCAGATAAGCGACTTTTGGAAACGTTACGATCGCTTGGCAGATACCCATGACAAGACACTCACGTCAAACCTCAACGGAAACCTCGACGTACTCCTCATTTTTGTGAGTTTGTTGCATTGCTGCCTTTGCGATCCTCTAACCGCCAGAGTTCCAGGCAGCTTTATTCTCTGCCATTGATACCGCATTCATTTCCATTACAATGCCAGGTCTGTCTCCCAGCCCCTCCGACGAGACCAATACCCTTCTTCGCCTCCTCGTTATGAGAGCAGATAACAACACTCTCACCTCCGCCGACCTTTCACCACCGTTTTCTCCGAACTCCACCTCTATTATTGTTAATTGTTTACTGTACGCTAGTCTGAGCTGCAGCTTACTTGCCGCAGTTGGTGCCATGATGGCCAAAGAGTGGCTGCAAAGCTTCAATCGTAGCGGGCAGACCGGTCCGCTGGAGGATCAGGGTAAACTCCGTCAACGCAAGTTCAACGGCGTCGAGCAATGGCATTTGGAAACTGTCATCAAATTCCTTCCTAACCTTCTTCTGTTGTCCGTGATCCTCTTCTTTGCAGGTATTGGTCTATTTCTCTTTCCAATTAACACCGCCGTCGCGGGAACTGTAATTACATTTGCGGGTCTCGGGATGATCCTGTCGGGCATTGCCATTGTCGCTGGTGCTATCTCGCCACTGTGCCCGTATCAATCAGCTGCGTCTAACGCAGTGAGACGGATCTTCAATGTTTTGCTAAGACTCTGGAGGATATTTTCACGAACAATCACATATCATCTACCTCGAGCCATATGGAAAGGTGGCTGCGTAGTCATCGAGATTATCGGTCGGCTGTGGATGCAGCTACATCGACTCATCCGTCGCGCTTTTACAACTCAGGCATCTCAAGAGGCGTCTTCATCTGTGACCTCAATGGATGACTCTTCCCATTCTACTTTCTCCAGCATTCAAGATCTGTTTAGGCCAGACCTCTTACCCATCAGACGAAATGTACAGGCTAAGGAGCAGATTGTCATCGTGCAAGCAGCTTGTTGGCTACTCCAGACGACATCCATTCGCGCAGACCAAGTAGCAGTCGCTCGATTCATACGCAGTCTTGATAGAAACGCGTGTACTTTGGTTTTCGAGGACTCCACAAACTGGCGCCGGCTTTTATCTCTCACATGTGAGGCACTCGATGTCTTTGACTCCCGGCCTAACGAAGGAAACCGAGAGGTCGTTGAGGCCTTTGGAGTGGCACTATGTCGTGTATACCTTCCACTCCCCGAAGACAGGATTAAAGGGGGGAAAGAAAATGTCTTCAACCCCACGTCACCGCACAAAGCAAGTGGTCTCACCAAAGCATTTCTGCGGGCGCTCGACTTCGCGCGTGCCAGGTACAAGGAGGATGAAGAGCGCATCTTTCACCTAGCATTTTTTTCTACTGCCATTATAAGAGGTCTAGTGATCAAAGAGTACCAATGGGCGGACCTATCAAAGTTGTTTATAGTTGACAAAAACCCACCTACTCTCATCACCGATGACCTTCTGGGGATGTGGGCATACTCCATCGCCCTCAGGACCGGTGTGACTGAGCACACAGTCAGTAAATCGGAGGAACTGATGGAAATTGGCGGGAACACGTGAGTTGTGTCGATCATGAAGGCAAGGGGCAGGCACGGCTAACGACTGGGATCATCTTCCTTCTCAATTCAATTCTATGGTGTAGAGAAGTTTTCACAAAGGCCATATCAGATGCTGTTCACTGGAGTGTTTACGGCCTCAAAGCAGTTCAGGGACGGTCGCCATTCGAGCTCAATGCAGCACGGGGTTATTTGGTGTGCTTGCGGAGGGCCAGGGAGCTCGCCACGAAATCGTCAGGTTTTCCCAGGAATTACGCAGCTCAAGGCGTGGCAAGGCTTATACTAGACTATTTTGATTCAATGACAACCTCCGACTCAGGACATACTCCCGTCGAATTGCTCAAAGTTTCGAAAGAGGCGGTGCTCGGTTTCCGTGATTTCATTGATATGAAAGCCAGCGGGAACGGGTTGTCCGTTGTCGGGACTTCGGAATCCGAGCAACTCTTGGACCATCGTTTTGTCACGGTCGTTGCTGACCTATTGCTGCTGGATGATCCCGGCGTCCCTAATGACTACGCTGGGATGTTGAAACAAGTAAAGCCCAGCATTATAAAAATTCTCCCATGGGTATGGAAGAATATGTCCGCATTTCTAGTGAGCGACAAGGAGAGGCGCGAGATATTCCTTTCGAGCTGTCGGCTCTGGGCACCTCTGGAAAAACACGTAGAATTATCAAGAACGGTGGAAGTCGGTCGCGACGACAAGCCCCTCACGCCCAACGATCTCAAGAGGATCGCCGAGTTCATTGACTACATTAGGAAAGATCAAAACAATTCCGCCTTCATCAGCCGTAACGCTGATGTCGGGATCAATCGCTTGTATCTCCCCTTCGAGCAAGGACTAGATTGGGAATACGAACTCTTCGATTTCTGCGAACCACCCAGGCTGTGTTGCAGATCATTGTACTCGCAAAGCGAGCTAATGTAGTAGCTTAGAATAGTGCTTTCTATAAAGCGTGCAGATAAAGCGTGTCGTGATTATGACACCGGAACGAATGTCTTGACATGTCGATCGTTCACAACCACACCCGAAGAGGCGTTTAAAAGAATGCTTTCGTCGACGTATGAAAAAAGCGTCAACATCAGACTGTGAGCAGCAGCGTCTACGCATCATCGTCAGATACTTGCCGAAACGATGAGCCTCCGAAGAGATCGACGATCCCTCGGAAACGGCAACGAACGTGCAGAAAGAGGTCCGACACTCCCCGGCATAGAGAAGCGGGCGGTGCCTTGACTACCCAGAGTATAATCGTACCTTATCCATCACAACATGTTCGGCGAGTAATTTTTCGTCACTGACCAGCGTCTTTGAAAGCGAATTTGGTACGTTTGGTGATGCTTGTGAAAGATGGGGGTTGAACTTCCTTTTGACTCCGTTGAATACCGATAACACCGAGCCATGTCCTTATGTTGAACTATTGGAGAGGCCGGCCTAGCTAGAACGTCAACTGAAAACCGCTGGAACAATATGCCAAAAGGACGTCGATCGTGAGGGGTTTATTTTTACGTGACTGCTCTCTCGGTCCGACCTCGTCATTTCGCTTTACAATATTCAATTGATCTCGATGGAGTCATGCCTTACTCGCCTAGGAACTGTCAACTGATGCGCCATGAATGCAGCCAACCTCCCCATCACTGCGTTCCCAGATGCATCTAAGCTCCAACCCATCCCCAGACGCTCACAACGGCGGCTGTAGGGCACCCATAACGGTATACCTATTTTCCTAGCCGGAAACGGGGAGACTCCTAGACGGTCGACACAGTCAATCGAGGGCGTATACATAGGCTGCATTCACAGCAGGGCGTTGTGCGTTGCTTGGGGGGCTTGCGCTTTGGTGGTAAAATTTGTTTTGTTTCTCCAACGAAGGATTGGTTATTTGAATGCGACCCTAATATGCGGTATTGCTAGTCTCGGTGGAGGGCGTTTCCTTTGATTTTTTCTAGACCCTGAGCGCCGGCCCCGCGTCTAACATGATTTCGCGTCCAATTGGATTGCTTCATCCCTAAACGCGGAAAACGCACGTAAGCATCTGTTGAAATCCCTTATTACGTACCACAAGGTTGTTGTATGTCCATTTCTGCCTTAGCCTCGCTGTCTCTTTTGGGGAGAACCAAGTAGAATGACAGGGTCCGCACGCTTGTCACTGCTTCTTGTTCCGCCTTGAGATTTGGATCCCGACCGCTTCACGGGCACTCAACAGCAGATCATCACGCCCTGCCGCATGTTCATGCGGACCTGTTAACCGACGCTGCCTGCAACTACTATGGGTTAAGACTCGCTACGTGCGATCTCGATCGAAGGTGGGTATCAAACTCCATTGCTCGCTCTGGCACGTATTCATGAACAAAGTGTTTGTCCGTCCGTTGTTGCAGGATTAAGGTTTGGAAGTTGGACGAGGCTACAGGCACCTGGAGTGCAGAGGATGAGTGTAAGGTAGGCATGCGATACCCTCGTCGCGAGTGGAATCCTGACCTACGTGATCTCGACAGGCCCGCGACGCGCCCATCGTCAAGCTATCTTGGGCATACCCTCAACACGGCTCTGTCATCGCATTTCGCTCTTCCGATCGGACGGTCAAAAAATAGGAAGAGCGGAAGCACGAGCCCAAACCTTCGTCTCCTATTGGACGATGGGGCCTTCGTCCTGGTAGTGTGACCGAAGCTCGCGGATGTCTGCTCTGTCGAGTTCGCCCCACCGTAATTTGGACTTAAGCTCGTAAGTAAGCCGATAATCCAGTGGAAATCAAGCTTCCTTAGCGTTGATATTCAGCTAGGCCACAATCTCGACGGATATGTACCTACAAACTTACGAATGCCTTGAAGTCCACAACCTCCCCTCATTCACGGTCCTCGAAGAACTCGACACGTCGACAGTCTCATCCCCCTTACTCACCGGCAAAGGGACCCCAACTCTGACGGTTATCATTGAAGCCGGCCTCGTCATCACCGGGTCCTCAAATGCATCCAAGCTCAAGCGTCACGGGAATAGTTCTTCCTGCGCCTGGAGGGCCCAACCCGGTGGCGAATCCGAGCAACGTCCAGATGACTCGTCCTGGAATCGGTGCTTGGGCAGCTGATGGCGGGTGGTGCTTATCCTGGTGCGAGGAGAAATGGCGGGGAGAGTTGATCGCTGTGGGGTCTGGTACCGCCGGGGTCTTAAAGGTATGGGCAACCTTGATATCGAACCTCGTTTAGCGAGAGTCACTGATGTTCGCGTTGGATTCCTGTGGAAGATCGTCGAATTCCCTCCCAACCAACATCCTATCACCCACCTGACGCTCATACAGAAGCCTCCAATGCAAAAAAGTGCTCGACCTAGGAAGCTACTGGCCATAACCTCGGTATCATAGACGCCCAGATGCGAGTGGTCGTATCACCTCGTAGCCGGGACGATCGTGTTCGCATCTGCGAACTAAGACGACCGAAACAAGTTCGAGCACCAGGTGAAGACGGACAGTGGGTTGCGACTTTGGTAGCGGAATTTGGCGATCATGGGTGCGTCCTTCATAGCAATCGCGTTGATTTATAGCCCTAATCTCTTGGAAACATTGATAGAGCAAGTGTCTCGCGCGTGGAGTGGAATATAACAGGGTTAGGTTCCATCTGACGAAACCGTCCATCATCCAGCTGACCTCGCCAACCTGGACTCCAGAACGATCCTCTCTTCAATTCGCGATGACGGAAATGTGCGGCTCTACAAACAAGCCTATGGAAATGTGTGGCGGGCTGTTGGAAGGTTCTCTACCAAGCAAGCAGTCGACGTTGACGAACCCTGAGTGAACCACTCTGAACCGGACGCTTTAACTTTAACTCCGTGTGTGCAGTACCAGCGAAGTTAACAGCGAGGATGTACTACATGACACATCTGCAATCCACGTTGCTCTTTGCCTTTATATCTCTCCAAAGGGGTCCGGGCCTGCTGAGTGGTTGATGTGCACGACATTAGTGTAGCTGTGGGATGAAGACCGGTGACCGCGTGGCTTGAAACCACACGCGCGGCTGGCACGCTGTGCCCTACCAACATTACACGCCCTTCTTCCCACCACCTAGATTCCTATCTTCAATCTGAAACTCTCTCAACCTCTATCAAACCGCGATTACTAGACAGTAATGGAGACACAGGCGCCCGTACCACCGAATCCAGGACGGCTAGTCGACGACCCTCTAGCGCCCTTGCGCTTACAGCCTTTGGAACAAATAAGCGACTTCTGGAAACGTTACGATCGCTTAGCAGATATCCATGACAAGACGCTTATGTTGAACCTGAACGGAAATTTGGATGTACTGCTTATATTTGTGAGTACGTTTGATGACCATGTCCTGGCGATACCTTGACCGCCCAAGTTGCAGGCGGCTTTGTTCTCCGCCATCAATACGGCATTCATCTCCATTACAATGCCGGACCTTTCTCCAAGCCCCTCAGATGAAACCAATACCCTCCTTCGCCTCCTCGTTATGAGGGCAGATAACAACACTCTCACTCCAGCCGACCTCTCCGCGCCGTTTTCTCCAAACTCCAACTCCATCATTGTCAATTGTTTGCTTTACTCCAGTCTAAGCTGCAGCTTACTGGCCGCAGTTTGAGCTATGATGGCCAAGGAATGGTTGCAAAGCTTCAATCGCAGCGGGCAAACCGGTCCACTTGAGGACCAGGGTAAATTCCGTCAACGCAAGTACAACAGGGTCGAGCAATGGCATTTGGAAGCCGTGATCAAATTCCTTCCTAATCTCCTTCTCTTGTCTGTAATCCTCTTCTTTGCAGGTATTGGTCTGTTTCTCTTTCCGATCAACACCGTCGTTGCAGGAGTTGTAATTGCATTCTCGTGTGTGGGAGCGGTCTTGTCGGGGATCGCTATCCTTGCGGGCGCTATATACCCACTGTGCCCGTATCAATCGGCAGCATCTAATGCAATCCGACGCATTTCTGGTGCTCTGGCTAGTTCGATATTCTCTAGAAAAATCGTGCACCCAACTTTTCGAGTCATATTGACACATAGTTCCAGGATTTCCGAAATCATCAGCCGGTTGTGGGTGAAGGTACACCAATGCAGGCTAGTGGGTCGCTTGGGAAGGGCATATAACATTTCGACCACCACATTGAACAGTTCCAGCATTCGGCACGCGCCCACGCAGCACTCTTCCGACATCAGGCAAAATGCAGAGACCAACGAGCAGAGAGTTGCTGCACAAGCGGCTTCTTGGCTTCTTCAGACGACTTCCAATCGTGAAGATCAAGTGGCGGCGGCTCAATTCCTACGCAGTATCAAGAGAAATGCGTGTACTACGGGTTTCGAGGACTCCGGAGGCTGGCGTCGGCTTATTTTCTTTACTCGCGAGGCACTCGATGTCTGGGAAAGCCAGCCAAGTAATGGAAACCGAGAGATTGCGGAGGCTTTTGGCTTTACATTATGTCATATGCCCCTTCCTTTCCCTGAAGACATTTTAGAAGGAAAAGGGCAAAGGCATTTGACTCTAGGGAGCAAAGAACACGTGGTCTTGGTGAAGCGTTTCTGCAAACGCTCAAACTTGTGCGTGTCAAGAACAAGGGTGAAGATGAAGAGTCCATCTTTCACCTGGCATTGTTTTCCACTTTCCTTAGCAAAGACCGCATGATCAAAGAGTACCAATGGTCGAACCTATCAAAGTTATTTCTGGTTGACGAGAACTCACGTCCTCTCATAGCTGATAACCTTCTAGGGATATGGGCGTATGGGGCCTATCGTATGAGCGGTGGGGCTGCACTTAAGATCCGTAAATTGGAGGAAATGATGGAAATAGGCGGGAACACGTGAGTTGTGTCGATCATAAAGGCAAGCCGTAGACATGGCTAACGACTGGGATCATATTCCTTTTCGATTCGATTCTTGGTCACAGCGAGCTTCTCACTGAGGCGTTATCACGAAACATTGACCGGATGTTTTTCGGTCTCCAATCAGTCCGAGGGCATCCGCAATTCGAGCTTAATGCAGCACGGGCTTACCTTGTGTGCTTGCGGAGAGCTAGGGAACTCGCCCGAAACTTATCAAGTTACCAACTTGCACTTGCTGTCACGAGCGTGGCACAGCTTGTATTGGAGTACTTTAATCCAATGACAGCCCCCGACCCAGGCGATACTCCCGTCGAATTAGTCGAACTCTCGAAAGAGGCAGTACTCGGGTTCCGTGACTTCATTGATACAACCGCCGGCGACAACGGGTCCTCCGTGGTCAAGATCTCAGAACCTGAGCAACTCCTGGACCATCATTTTGTCGCGGTCGCCTCTGACATATTGCTGGATGATCCTGGTATCAGCCCTCACTATGATATGATGGTAAGACAATTAAAGCCTAGCATTATAAAAATTCTCCTATGGATATGGAAGAACATGTCCGAAGTCTCAATAAGCAGCCAGGAAAGACGCAAAATCTTCCTTTCGAGTTGTCGGCTATGGGCACCTCTGGAAAAACACGTAGAATTCTCAAGGACAGGGAAACGTGGTCGCGCCTTCAAATGCCTCACGCCCGACGATCTCAAGAGGATAATCGAATTCATTAACTACATTAGGAAAGATCGAGACGGCTCTGAATTCATCAGCCGCAACGCCGACGTCGGGATCAATCGTTTATATCTCCCGTTCGAGCAAAGAGTTGACTGGGAATATGAACTCTTCGACTTATGCGGACCACGCAGACTGTGTTGCAGATCATCATATTCACAAAGCGAACTGCTGTAGTAGCTCGTGGTGGTGTTTTGTAGAAAGATGCAGCTGAAGTTTGTAAAAGCGTTTTGTAATGATGATGGCGGCACGGTTCTGTTGGTATGACCGTCTTCACGACTACACCCGAAGAGGCGTTTAAATAATGCTCTTGTATACGTAAAAAGACAGAATCCACATCAATTGTGAGCAGGAACGAGTCAGCACCGCGTCAGACGCCGAAGCCAGTGTTGACCCTGCGAAGAGATCGACGATCACTCGGACACGGCAGCCTACATGCAGAACAAGGTCCGACATTCCCCCAACCTCGAGAAGCGCGCAGTACCTTGCGTACTCAGGGTATACCTGTATCTTATCCATCAGAACATGGTCGGCGAGTGACCTTTCTTACTGACCAGCGAATATTACCGCTGGCGAGGCCGGCATAGTGTCAAATGAGAACAGCCGGAGCGGCGCGCGCGACGAATTCGCGAAAGGGCACCGATCATGAGGGGTTCGGTTTTACGTGACCCCTCTCTCAGTCCGAACTCGCCATTTCGATTTACATTCAATTGATGCCGTCCCTTACTCGCCAAGGGACTCTCACCCTACCACGCATAAATCGAGCCATCCTCTTCATCACATCTGGCAAGCTCCATGGTCACCAGAATCTCCCTTCCCGCCGGAAGGGACGCCACCCATCTCCAACCGCCCACAAAGGTAAAGGTACGGTTCTTTAAAACGGCACGCTTATGTACCTAGAAAGACAATATGCTGTGACTTGTTGACATTAGATGCAAGCCAATGGGGAGCAGTTCTGCCTTCGAAGCAGAGCGTTGTGCGCCAGCCTGGGGGGCTTGCGCTTTGTTGGCCAAGTGTTATTTTGCACACCGTATGAAGAATTTTTTATTTGAATACAACTCTAATTCTCTTTATTGCCAGTTCCCGTGGAGCGCACTTCGGTTTATTTTTTAGACCCTGAGTGGCGGTCTCATGTCTAACCGCGGGACATGATTTCACGTAAAAGTCTATTGAGTTTTATTCAAAGCACATATAGTTATCTGCTAAGCGCCCATACCCACAAGGTTGCTATGGATGCATTTTGCCCTAGGCTCGGGGTTTCTCTTTCTGGAAGCTCTCGTCTCCACCCAGTAGAAACAGAGGCGCACGCTTGTCGCTGCTTGTTGTTCCGCCTGAACTTGCGATCTGGACCGCTTCATGGGCTCACAACAGCAGACCAACGTCCTCCAGCGTATTCAGCGGATCTGCTCATCGATGCTGCGTACGGTTACTATGGCCATATGGACTCAGGCTGGCTACATGCGGTCTTCACCAAAAGTGAATGTAGCATGTTACTGGTCGTTCTGGCAACTCTCCTCGTCAACATGTGTATATCCGTCCCTTGTTTCAGGATTAAGATTTGGCAATTAGACGAGGCAACGGGAATCTGGAGTGCGGAAGACGAGTGGAACATAAGCACCCAGTACCCCCTCTGCGATAGATACCGTAACTTGCTGATCGCGCCAATCCCTCGGTGCGTCCCTCGTCAAGCTGTCCTGGGCTCCTTCCGAGCACGGTTCCTTCTCCCAACTTCCTCTCTCAATATGACAAGCGAAATGTAAGAAGAATGGAAGCCCAAACCCCAGGCTTTATATACTATCGGGCGATGGGACCTCCATGCAACTTCGACTGAAGCTTGCGGACCGCCCGCTGAGTTCGCCCCCCTGTATTTCGGACTCAAGCTAGTACGTTATATCAACTTTTTAACCTGATAGCGGATTTGCTTACTGTTCGATAATTGACTTAGGCCACAATCATGTACCTAAGAACTTACGAATGCCTTGCAGTCCACGACCTCTTTTCGTTTACGGGCCTCCAAGGAGCCGACATGTCGGCGGTCTCGTCTCCCTTACTCACCGGTCAAGGCACTTCCACTTCAACCGCGACATCATTAGAGCCATCCTCTCCATCACTGGGCCCGGGGATACGTCCGAGCTCCCGTGTCATTGTAATAGGGTTGCGTCAACGACACCCTGGTAATAGACAGGGTAGTAAATGACATGTCATTGACCGGTCATTGACGGGTCAAAGACAGGGCACTCGAAATTGGGGAGTCGGTTATCGGTAACAGACCGGGTTAATGTAGCCCCCAAGTCATTGTAGGGTAGCTCCCTTGCTCGCTCAATCGGAGGATAGAAGATCATAAACCATTCGACGAAGTGTCCCGTTGGTTCCGCAAGCTCGAGATACTTCTGTTGGGCCCAGATTCATCCAAACCGTGGATATTTGATACAATCGGTATATATAATCGCCTGCGTCTTTTACCCGTCATTTACTGGTCATTGACTCTGTCATTTACTGACCAGTCCGGCTGACAAGGTCGTTCACCTGTCTAAGACGTGTCGGGCACCTCTCTGGAGGTATCTGACGCCACCCTACATTGTAATCATCCTTCCCACCCCGACCCGACGCGGCCTCAAACACAAGCAACGTACAATGTACGTGTCCGCAAATCGGCACTCGGGAAGCAGCTGATGAATACCGTCTATCCTGGTGCAAAGAGAAGTGGTGGGGAGAGTTGATCGCCATGGGGTCCGGGCCGTTGAACGTCTGTGCGCAGCCTTTCGACTGAACTTCGTCGCAGAAGGGAGTTTCTAAACCTGCATTCCGTGCTACTCGAATATCAGGGGAGAATTATCCCGCACTCAGCAAAATGTCACCCACCTGACGCTCACCCAAGAGCCACCAGCCGTAGGCGTTCGGCCCGGGAAGCCACGGGCCATTAATTCGGTACCATGGGCGCCCACATGCGGGCGGTCGTATCAACTTAGGGAACGGGAAGTCGGGATGGTCTTATTCGGATCTGGAAGCTAAGACCGCCGAAGCAAGTTGGAGCACCGGGCGAAGACGGACAGTGGATCGCGACGTGAGTCACGGAGTTTGACGATCATGGGTGCGTCCCTCGTATCAATCGCCTGGCTTCGTGGATCTGACCTCTCGAAAACATCGGTAGCGCAAGTGTATCGCGTGTGGAGTGGGATGTAACAGGGTAAGTTTTGTGTGGCAGAGCACTCCATCATCTAACTAATTTCGCTAACCTGGACTTCAGAAAGATCCTTTCTTCTGCTGGAGGTGATGAGACTTGCGACTGTACAAGCGAGCTTATGGAAGTGTGTGCGAACGTTCTCGACCGAGCAAGCAGACAGGTCACGTGAAGATCCCAGAGTGAGACGACATCCTGGGGGAAAGTGTTCACATGTGGGAGAATCCTATTAGATAGCTCGAATCACTTGTGTTCTACATCCAACATGTCTATAAATGAGCTGGGGTTCTTCATGGTGGTACGTTTTATTCTGCAAGCTCTTCACTACACGAAACTTCTCAACGCTCTGGAGTAAACCGACTGAGAACTCAAATGGGGATTTCCGATAGATACGCGCCGGCCAAAACGGACAGTTCTGGATTGCACGCTTGTACGCTAGAGGGCTCGCGATTTGTCACCTTTTGTTCACCGGATAGGGGGTAAGAGCAGGGCGGTGCAGCATGAGAACAGCTAGCCCTCCCACAAGTGACGGGCACGTGCCCGGCGTACCATTCTCCCCACCACCCATATCCTCACCTCTAATCTGAAACCCCTTGAACACCTCTCAATCCGTGCAATTGCTAGACTGTAATGGAGGTGCAGGCGTCCGTGCCAACGAATCCAGGACATGTAGTTGACGACCCCCTTGCGCCCTTGCGCTTACAACCTTTGGAGCAAATAAGCGACTTTTGGAAACGTTACGATCGCTTAGCAGATATCCATGACAAGACACTCACATCAAACCTCAACGGAAACCTCGACGTACTGCTTATATTTGTGAGTTTGTTTCATGACCATGTGCGTATGTCCTGGCGATTTTCTAACCGCGTGAGCTCCAGGCGGCTCTCTTCTCCGCCATCAATACAGCATTTATTTCCATTACAATGCCAGACCTTTCAACCAGCCCCTCCGATGAGACCAATACTCTTCTTCGCCTCCTGATTATGAGAGCGGATAACAACACTCTCACCCCTGTTGGCCTCTCACCACCGTTTTCTCCAAGGTCCACCTGCATTGTTGTCAATTGTTTGCTCTACGCCAGTCTGCTGCAGCTTACTTGCCGCAGTTGGAGCAATGATGGCCAAAGAATGGCTGCAAAGCTTCAATCGCAGCGGGCAGACCGGTAGGCTTGAGGACCAAGGTAAATTCCGACAACGGAAGTTCAACGGGGTCGAGCAGTGGCATTTGGAAGCTGTGATCAAATTCCTTCCTAATCTTCTCCTCTTGTCTGTAATCCTCTTCTTTGCAGGCATCGGTCTGTTTCTCTTTCCCATCAACACTGTCGTTGCAGCAACTGTAATCCCATTTTCGGGTCTTGGGGTGATCCTCTCGGGCGTAGCTATTGTTGCTGGTGCTATCTCGCCGCTATGCCCATATCAATCGGCCGCGTCTTACGCGTTACGACGAATTTCCGGCGTTCTGTTTAAGTCTTGGGTGACACTCTCGCGAAGAATCGTCTACCCAGCATTCCGAGCACTATCAACACAAGGCTCCAAGCTTTCCGGTCTCATCGCTCGGTTGTGGATGCATTTACCTCGACCGGTCCATCGCTCCGCCGTGACCCAGGGTGTTTCCTCAGAGACCCCACCTCTGAGCTCGATGGACTCGCCAGAACATTCGCCTTCCGGAATCAATGAACCCCTCATTCACCCTGCGTTTGCACCGTTCGCACGGTTAATCGGTCTTGGAGGAAAGGTCCTCAGCACGATCTTCACAATTAACACACGAATGGGAAGTTGGAACCAGCATAGAGCCGCACATTTCTTCGACACAATGCAAAACGTACAAGCTAACGAGCAGACAGTAATCGCACAAGCAACTTGTTGGCTTCTCCAGACAACATCCAACCACGGAGACCAAGTAGCTGCTGGCAGCTGCTCAGTTCATACGCAGTCTCACCAGGGATGCGCTTAATTCAGTGTTGGACGACTCCAAAGCATGGCGTCGACTCTTCTTCCTCACCTGCGAGGCGGTCGATGTCTTTGACTCCTAGCCTATCGAACGAAACCGAGAGCTCGCGGAGGTTTTTGGACTGGCATTATGTCACGAGGCCCTTCCGTTCCCCGAGGACAGTTTCACAGAGGATAAAGAAAAGGCATTCGATTCCATGCCAGCGCAAAAAGCGAGTGATCTTCGTGTATCGTTTCTGCAAGCGCTG
>WSUI01000493.1:0-17558 GCA_019633595.1 Tulasnella sp. UAMH 9824
TTTACCTGGAAATCTTACGTCTTGGGCGACTTACGTGTTCGTCATTCAAGCTCCCAATACCTCCTTCATCCGCGAAGACAGCAATCGTGCTCGGGATTGCAGCTGCCGTAACAGTCCCCATCAAACACTTGTTGGTACCTGAAGAATACCGAGCGTGGGTACCAAACTGGAGCGGCATGTAAGTACACCCCAGCCATCAACGACGGTTCGTTTTACTGACCTAGAGTTCACGACGTCTATAGCGGTCTCGGTTTCGTTGTGCCCCAGGCATATTATCCGATCGCCATGGTCATCGGAGCACATATTGCTCAGTACTGGGAATCAACAGCACCGGCCAGCTGGGAGATCTGGGGATACTCCCTCTCGGCTGGGCTCATTGCCGGTGAAGGCATCGGTGGTATGGTCACCGCCATTCTGGTGGTTCTAAACCTTGACGGAAAAGCATTGGGGACCGGATGGGGATGTCCTCAAGGGATCTACTGTGGATAGATGGGCACGCGCGACTATTGGTGTTAGCTGAATTATTAATTTTAATCTGGAAGAAGTGTGTTAGTAAACCCACTTGCCTACGAAACGCTCGTCGCAACCGGCCCTGTCATAATGTTAGCCTTGTTTCGGCTTAAACTCAACCCTTTTGGATGATTACCGTGCTACGAAGAATTAAATCGGACAAGCCGGTGAGTTCTGTTTTTGCGACCGCCAGCATCCTTCGACCATTCTTGCAGTTAACTGGGCAAGTGATGCACCTTCCCTCTCAATGTAAATGGAGCGTAGCAATCACTTGTGGTTGATCATCTATATCTAGGGGTTTCTTTGGTCTGCATCAAATTGCTAGCATTCGGTGGTAAAAGAGAAATGACGAGGCCCGTCTATTTGTTACGGAGGCGGAGCTCAGGGTTGATCCCCTTTCACATTTCTTACCGAACCTCATCATGGAATCGGAAAGGCAGGAAACTCACGTGTGGAGAGTGAATCACGTCTGGCGAAGCATGGCTCCATCGTTTCCCCGGCATGGTGGGCACCGTCCGTCGCATAGGACTCCTTGAAAGCGGACCTTCCGCTGCAGGTCCCAATGTTTGCCGAAAAGGACATTTCCCTCTCGCTCGCAATACTTTCGGAGGCGGAGTTCGACGGAGATAGCTGCACGCAAATGGATTGGGTTGGGCACGTTTGTGCTAACAGCGGGCTCCCCAGCTCCCATCAGTCGCTTCGCGAGAGTGTTGGATTCGCACCCCGTGCCGATGGGGACGACGAACGCGGGGCCGTGGTATAAGTTCTTGGGCCAATTTCCGCTTTCAGCAGTCGATGAATGCAGCGGAAGTCTGGGGAGATTCTGCTGATTGATCTGATACTCCGAGCGTGTGGGAATCGACTGCATCATTCGGTTATATAGGAGGTTACGCTCATTCCCACTGCCCGACTCCCCATCGCGCTCCAGCATGGCATCCCTCAGACAAAACCGCGTCGTCATCGCCAGTCTGTTCCTTCCTCAGGGAACTGTCTACTACGATGACGATCGTTCTGCTGTCGACGATATTGAACTCCCCCAAAGCGTCACAAAGGCTACTCCGCTTAACACCGCAAAAGCCGCCCAGCGGCTCAAGTCGTTTTCAATTGTCGACGATCTGACCAAGGTGGGTATTGTAGGAATACCTATCGGACTGTTAACTGAAAATACATCAGGGAGCGACCCCCATCGCCTCCCCGGTTGAAGACAAAGTAAACCCGTTCTCGGCCTTCACCTCGCCCCACCTAGGCCCACAGCAGGGTGTGCGCCCTCTGCCTTCCCGCCTTCCGGCTCTTAATGCCCAGGCAGCTGCTGTACTCCCTGCCATAACTCCTCTTCGAACCCCGACTACGGATGGAGGAGCCCAAAAGACGCCGGCACGCCGGATGTCCAGGTCGGCATCGCGGTCCTCGACAATGCGTCGTTCAAGCTCCGTTGTCCGTCCAACGCCTCGCCTGGGATTCCTAAACGCTCCTCACTACACTCCTTGGCAGATCGAGGCCTCGTCTCATGGAAACACCGGTCTCTTCAACGCGGTCAACTCAGTGGGAGACGTTATCCAGAGGAAGCTCTGGGTTGGAATCATCGACTCTCCTACGGACGAATTCTCTGAAGATCTCCGTGTTGACCTGGAGCTCAAGTACCAGTCACAGCATGACAGCTTGCCTGTCTGGATTACCGATGCCGAGTTCGCAGGATGCTATGATGGCTATTGCCACCAAGTACGTCTCATTCCAGACTCCTCTCGCTAGATCAGAGAAGAGCCATTCTTAGCCCTGGGCGTTCTTCAGGTCCTCTGGCCAACTCTGCATTACGCAGTTCCCGATGCCCCGAAGACGCGGCTTAATCTTTATGACAGCAAGTCCTTCGAGGCCTACACGGCGGCAAATCGCAAGTTCGCCGAGGCCATCGTTTCCGGCTACCAGGAAGGAGACATCAGTACGTCACTCTCGGGATGTTCTCAAGGGAGTAGCCACCTAATCCTGGCGTCCATGCAGTCATGGTCAACGATTACCACTTGATGCTCCTCCCACAACTGATCCGTGAACGTATTCCAAACGCCACCATTGGATTCTTCCTTCACGTGACATTCCCCTCGTCTGAAATTGTTCGTGGAGCATATTATTGTGCGATGCTTCATTTCCTGACATGGCATCTTGCATAACAGTTCAGATGCTTGGCCGCCCGCCAACACCTTCTCCGAGGCATGCTCGGTGCCGATCTCATCGCCTTCCAGACCTACAACCATATGCGACACTTCCGTCAAACCGTCCACCGAATTTTGAGTCTCGAGGCAGTCCCTAAAGGCATTCAACTCGAAAACTCCTTCGTTGACGTTCAAGCTCTTCCGATGGGTATCGACCTTAGCTCCTTGTATCAAAAGCGGTACGTTCAGGACCCTGCTCGAAAATTATTCTCTCATTAATCGTTGCCAATGGGTTTCAGGAAGGACCCGGAAGTTGCCGAATGGGTTGCTAGTCTTCGTCAACGTTATGCCGGCCTCAAGCTTATCGTTGGCCGCGACAAGCTGGACGAAGTCCAGGTGGGTTTTCCCTATCCCTCAAAATAGATACACCACTAACGCGGTGCATCATCTTGGTGAACGATAGGGTGTGCGCCAGAAAGTGCAGGCTTTCGAAACTCTATTGGAAAGGCACCCCGAGTTCCGTGGCAAGGTTCGTGTTTTCGAAGTGTCCTCGTATAGACCTTCGATCATTGACGCGACTGGCTCAGGTCGTTCTTATTCAAGTGGCGTTGTCCACAACTTCCGAGAACCAGTCAGCGGCTTCGGACGCACTCTCGACCGCGATTTCAAAGATCAACTCTCGTTTCTCGAGTTTGTCGTACACTCCTGTCGTGCTTTTGCATACCACAGAGGTCAGTCGACATATCAACCATCTTACCGGGGTGTATGGCTGATCCCTGTCTTACACGATTCAGCTCAACTTCAGTCAATATCTTGCCCTGCTGACTGTCGCTGATGCCTTCATGGTCAGCTCGCTTCGTGAAGGCATGGCGCTGAGAACCCACGAATTCATCGAGTGTCAGGAGGAGAGGAAGCGGCCTCTGATCCTCAGCGAGGTATGGACGCAACCCGTGCGCTCAGAGCAAGTAGATGCTCATTCAGGTCCAGTTCACTGGTAGCTACTCGTTCTCTGGCTTCCGCTCTTGCTTCGTCATCAATCCCTACGATGCCATCCAAACCGCTTCCGCCATGGCAGCTGCTTTGACGATCAGCGATGAGGAAGCCACGACACGTTGGAATGTGCGTCGAGCTTTCGTCCACTACTGAACATCATCCCTTAACTTACAATCCCTTGTACAGGATCTTCACAAGCACGTCATCTCTCAAACGGCCCAAGCCTTCGTAACATCATTCCTCACTCGCACAGTCCGCGCACACGCCGAACATACCCAAAAGCCAGTCGAGAAGATCGCTGTTTTGCCTCCTCTGACTGGAGACTCGGAAGTTCTCCAGGAGTTCCAAAAGTCGAAAAAGCGTCTCATTTTGATCGGTGTCGAGAACACGCTTGTTCAGCATGACCCCAAGACCACGCGAGACCTTGATTTCTACCTTCCGGATGATGCTTTGGAGTTGCTGAAGAAATTGTCTGAGGATGAGCGCAATGTGGTTTACTTGCTCAGCAGCCGTCCAGTCAGCGGAGCGCTCGAGAAGATTGTTGACACACTGCCTAATGTCGGCTTCGTGTAAGTTCTCGCTCGTTGCATCCACAGCGTGACACGAAGCTCATGAAAAACGTTCTTTAGGGCTGAAGATGGATGCTACATCAAGGCTAAACCTAACAAGGGCGAAAAGACGGAGTTCGTGAGCCTCGTCAGCAACGTTTCCATGCAGTGGAAGAAACCCTGCGTTGACCTTCTGGCCTACGTGAGTCGATCTCACGTATGACCGGAATCCACACGTAAGGCTGACCCTGTCGATTAGTACACCGAGCGTACGCCAGGATCCTTCATCGAGGAACGAGGTGCCTCTATTCGCTGGCGCTACTGGCCCGGAAATCCCAACGATTCGGAACTTGGTTGGGCGAGGCGACAGGCAGCAGAGGCGCAAAACCACATTTGGGACAGCCTTGGCGAGAAATTCGGTAAGGAATTCTGACCCTTCAAACGGGGTATTTAATACTGATTTAACCTTTATTATAGGTCTGCGAATCGTGCCAGCTACACGTAGTTTCCTCGTCCTACCCCAGAGCGCGAGCCGTCAGAACGCAGTCGAGTTAATCCTCCGACCTGAAGGACCCCCGACTCCAGAGACGATCAACTCGCCCTCGGCTCTGACCCCGAACCCTTCAGGAGAGACACCGTTCGACTTTGTCATGGCTATTGGAAACGAAGAGCGCCTGCTGTCGAGGGTTAATAGCGTTCCAAATTCGGTCACTGTGTCCACGAACCTCAAGAACAGCAACGCGAAGTGGCGTCTTGAGCAGAAGGGTGTTCTGGAGCAGCTAGAAAATCTTGCAAAGGCTTGAGTCCAGTAGGTGAAGGCTCGTGTCAACCTTTGCTCCTGGTCATGCTAACTGGAGCCATGGAACCGTACCATAGACACTGGCACCATTAGTCAACTTATCGAGCTAAATCTCAAGTAAATTTTAAGTAATAGTTGTAGACCATTATAAATCGGTGTTCTCAGAACAATATGAATGACGTTTCCGCTTCTTTGTCTGGCGCCCTAACCTTGCCGTCCACCAACGAGATGATCCTTGCCCCGTCGGTAGTGGCGGTGTGCCCTCAAAGGTATCTCGTCGGGCTCGTCATTTACGGTGGCCTGATTAGCGGATTTACACCTGGTGCAGAGATACGTAATCATATTAAATGCGGTCTGGAAACAGGATGAAGAAGGAAACACGGGTTATGTGGGCTCGGAAGGAGTGAAACAGTGGATTAATGTTTGAAGAGTCTATCCAGGTTCAAGTTCCGGTATGTATGGGAGGAGTGATTGAAAAGTTGGAGAGACGGATTAGTTTGGTCTTAGGTGCTTTGGGCGTGTTCCACCCGTCGGTGAATCCAGTGCTCGTTTGAGAGGAAGTCGGGAAACAGGAGGCGATAGATACCCCGAGCTCGAAGGGAGAAGCGCCATTGGGGCTTCAATCTGTGGGATTAGGGACTTTGCGGGAGGGGAGCCTGACTGACTACTCGGCTTCAATCTCAACCGAGCAGCACGAGTGATGTCCTCCGCTTTTTGTTTGTAGTACTTCTGCCATTCTTCCCACGACCGATTTGTACGGTACTTTGATTGTCAAGGTCGTTAGTCGCTAAATAAACCGATAAAGACAACGCGATAGTCCTTACGACTATGGCAAAGGCCTTCCAGATGAAGTCTTGGCCCATCACCTCTTTCTGTTCTCGTTCCGACACTCCCCTGAATTTGATCTGCTGCGCAATAAAATCTGCCTGTATAACGATTTTCATCATCAACATCGACAAGGTGACTTGTCTCGGTGGGAACGAACCATTTCGTCGAAGTCCGCTGGGGTGTGACTCCTGCCGGTCATTGAGAGCTGTGCTTGACCTGGGTGAGCGATCAAGCAGAGGATAAATTAGCCAAGCAAGTAGACTTCAATTTGCTGATAAATTCAGATACCGCCGTTTGCCTGGATATAGGGCTTTTCCTTCAGAGCAATTGCACCAGCGGCGATGACATCCCAGTGGCGCTGAGCCCACCGGGTCCAAACTTTGGGTTCATCCCGCAACGCCCGCTGAAGGGCCATTTTTTAAAAATTCGGCATAAGAGCATGGGTTAACGCGAGCAACTTACCGTCGGGTTCGAGGCAGTTCGCTCCTGAACGAAGGTATCACACATCTCTTTCCAAACCGGAGGAAGCTTTTCATTCAACAGGTCTTCATCAGTGCTTTTAGTGAGCAGTTTAATCTGAGAAAAATTAAAGTAGTTACTATGGAAACTGTCTATCTCAGCTGGACTGGGTGGATCAAAAGACTCACAGCTGCTAAGGTATCCTCGGGAGTGTATTGGGTAGCCGAGGCTGGAATAGCGAGATCTTTTCAACGCCTACAGGCGACGAGACATGCAGTAGCATACCTTTTCTTCCATCTGTTGCCATTTCGGTGGGTTTGCCTCGATTGAGTTTCGGTTGGCCTCTGCTTGCACTGACGCCTCTTTTTTTTCGAGGGCCTTGTACGTAATTAATATCATCCGAACGACCTTTAAAGTCCGCTTGATTGACGATGGGCATAAAATGAACGAACAATGAATTTCCTTACTTGATAGTATGCGACTCCCTTGACTATCTGAACGACGGCTCCTGGTTCTGACAGTCTAGAGAGATGAGAAGCACCGTATTCAACTGTTTTGCCATGCGATTTCACGTCCAACATCCCTACCTCCTCATCGGATTCTGGATCACTTCCGGTGGGTTTATATCCGCTGCCTCGACTCTGGCTCTTTCGCGGGCCTCTTGAAGATGATGCGTCCCGAAGCTGCCTCAGGTTGCCTGAAAAGCAAACGTAGGCGAGTCAAATTGCGCATGATTGTATTACTACGTATTAGAGTCTTAATTACCGGAGCTTTGGTCCGCAGATCGCATTATGCTGACACATTTGTCAATCACTCCCTTGTGTCGGCTATAGAAGTTTTGCCATGCGCTTTTTGGTCGCTGTCGATGGGACACATCACTATGGTAGGAAGTTTAATCCTTCGGGGAGATGAGAATTACGTACATTCGGTTCTTCAGAATTCTTCGCCTTTTCTCGAGCAAAGTCCTGCCACAGTTCAATCTGAGAGTCCCCTTCCTTCTGGGAAAGGAATAAAATCTATCAAAAAGCAATGAGACAACACAGGTTCTTAGCAGGCAAATGGCTTGAGAAAAAGTAAACAAGTCACCATGTCAAGTATATCCCCTTGAGTGTAGCGTCTGAGCTTCTCGGGATCAATTTCCTTCTTCACAATTTGCTCGACCCTCTTCCAGGCAACATTCGGGCTTGGCCCGGGTCTGCCCCGTTCTGGCGCGCCATTTTTAATGTAAGGGTCCCTGAATATTATGTTGAGACAGGTAGGAGGCGCCTACCTCTTGAACTTCCTCCGCGAGATCTCGGCGGGTCGCTCCTGGGCGGCTCATTCACTGCTCCTGAACGGACCGGTTCAGAACTCTCTGTGACAATAATCGCAGTGTCGTGGCGCTCCGCTTGGATTGCATGGCCACCAAAGACTGCAGACACGGCGTCACGGGTGGCCCTTTCAGAAAGGGTGGATTCTTGTGGTGCAAGGAGGTAACCACCCCACTCTGGTGGGCCCTGCAATTCAGATCTCCTGATACAGTCATTAACCCAGTCAAAATCAACAACTAGACAGAACACAGTCGTAGACTGTAAGTGTGATTCCTGCTGTGCTGGAGATAAGATACGGGAACTCACCTCCTTGGTTCCAAGGATCAGCCTGACGAATTGCCCACATACGTGTTACCCGACTTTCAACCTTATCCACTCCACGTTTGATAACTACAACAACCGCTGCATTGTCCGGATTACGGGTCACTGCACCGAACCGCCGATTACCCCACGGGCCAGGCCCAATTAGCATATCAGCTCAAATGTTAGAAAACATTCTTGTCCGTACCAGTCCCGCCACCAGCCTGAACCGATAGTTACACAAGCGGGATAAGCCGACGATGGTCAGCAGGTCGAAAAGTGACAAGAAGCGGGAAGGCGCACCACAATCAAATGCTCCAGTGACGGAGCGTAAAGCTCGGCATTTTCATGCTCAACATAGACAGTGCAAGATCGCCCGAGAGCGCTGACAAACGGTTGACTCTCGACTGTCATATGTTAGCGGGTTGGGATAGCTATAGCGTGGTGAGAGGAGAGAAAAGAATGGTGGGGAGCGGAGGGTTCACCGTTCAGCAAGCTTCGCGTCTTCGACTTCGGGCATTAGGGTTTGTTTGGTACGAATTATCCCAAAGGCGTGAACGGCCATGCCAACCAACCGCATTTGGTGATTCATCACGCCAGGACTCATAAAGTGACTCATTACGTCAGTAGGTTAAAGCTTGATAATTTGTGCATCGAGAAAGCTCTGATTCCGCCCATGATTCGACTTCCCGGCATTTATTTATAACGACAGCGTTAAAAGTCCAAAGAGTAAATACAACGAAAGGGACCCGTAAAGTGGCTCAATATGTAATTTAGTCAAAGCTTGATAAGCTTGGCAACGAGAAAGCTCCGATTTCGAAATGATTCCACTTCCCGGCGCTTATTCATAATGACAAGAATGAAAGATAAAGGAAGGAAGGAATAATAGGAATAATGGGCTGTAAATGAATAAATAGATGGGAGCAGGGGCTATGACCACGTGAACCTTCCTCCTCGTGTGCTGGTGCATGAATGACGACCACATTCTCTTACAACCTAAGCTGCTTCGAGTGCCGTTCGTCTAGTTGTTCCTCAGGAGGGCGCTTCAGGTCCCCACTTGCAGGAGGTGTATTGAGCCTCCCAGAGGCAGCCAATCGCTTTATTTCAGCATCCACCTTGGCAGCTAATGATTTCTCTTCCAACCGCTTTCGGGCGGTATTATTGATTGCCTCTGCATTTTCCCTGTAGTATGTCTGCCAGTCCTCCCATCGACGGTCCGTCTGATACTTTAAATGCAATATGTTCGGTGAGTAATGGTAACAGGGAGCACCAATTTTATTAAAACGTACCACGATAGCGAAGGCTTTCCAGATGGGGTTTTGCATCATGCCAGATGTCTCGTGTCCTTTGGCTACCCTTCTTGCCCGAATTTGGTTTGCAATAAAGTCGGCCTGTAATTGGAGTTTAGTAGCTCGAAGTCACGGCGCGGCTCGCGTTCAGATGGACATACCATCTCATCATAGTCGCCGGCTGTAAAATCTTCGTTGGGATGCGAGAGCCTGCTCTGAGCTGAAAACGAGCTAAATAAGTGATACGGTGGAGGGCCACTTCGATCTAAATCGCATACCGCCAGCTTCCTTGAGCACCGCCTGCCCTTTGAGCGCGAACGCGCCAGCCACAATGACATCCCAATCGTTCTGAAGCCGACTGGTCCAAGTGTCACCTGCACTTCCTGGAGACCGCTAAGATTATAGAAATCCGTCACTTGCAATTCTAAGGAGTGTGCACGTTGGGCAAAACAAAATACCGTTGGGTCAGCACCGATCTGCCCTCTCATGAAACCGTCCAAAGAGGCCCCCAGTTCAGGGGTGATTGGGTACTGCCGGTACCGTAGTCTTGATTCCCTTTCGGAGGTGAAAAATCTCATTATCTAAACGTTGGCGTTATCAGCATTACGTTTGGGAGGGGGGCGTATTTCAAGGGCGTAGTAGAGACCGTGCTCACCATCATGAGGGTATCGCGATCTTTATATGAGAGGTCTTCAACCGCGTCTTGGTCGCTGGGTGTTGCCGTAGATGCCGCTTGGTTTGAACAGCGACCGATAAGTGAAGAGCTTAGATAATTCCGCTCGGCACACTTACCCTGTGCTCCGCTTGCGGATCTGGTTCGGGAGCCTGATCTTTGAGATTGCCCTACCGTCTAAAGTGAGCCTTGTGATGAGTTGGAATTATCTTCAGTACATCAACTATCTTTCCGTACTCCGTTTTTCTTTGCTTGAGGCGGTGTCTGTGGCAAGCCTCCTTGCTCACTGACCGGATTTTTACGAGGCCGTCCAGGTTTTCTACGCTGGACCGGGGGTCTCGAACCAGGTAAAACTGCAGGATAAATATCAGCGAGATCCGCTCCAACTGGTACCGTGGTCCTTCTTACTCGCTGAGCCCTCGCTCGCTTGAGCTCCTGGGGTTGTTCCGGATGTCTGCAAACGCCAAAGGCTCAAGCTAGTAACGTCAGTCCACTCACACAGTAATTAACGTGAGACCTACTTGCTTATCACCTCCTCGGGCACTTCTGTTTGAGTTGCGTCCACCTGAACGGCTTCGATTACGGTAGCGAGAGGTTGTCGTGGCAGAATGGTCGCGCAATGCTTTCAAGGTAATATCTGAAAGCGAGGAGTGGCCGATTAGCTTGTGTGCCGATAGAGCAACAATATTTCGTCTAGTTTACCGGTTCCCGGATTTGCGCTCAGTAAAATGTTTACGCATTTGTTTATTACTACGCTCCTATTGCGATAAAATTCGCGCCAAGAGTCCAAGGAGTGCCTCTGTTATCGAAAATGAGGATGAAATGATAAGAACATCGTTGTTCGATGAAAAATGCTCAGGCGGCTGACCTGGGCCTTGGGGGTGACTGCTGCGCGCCTTGCGGTGAAGTCCTCCCACCAACCATCAGCACGTTCCATACCAGCTTCTAATTGGTAAAGCTCGCCTATCTATGCAATCCAAACGTAATAAAAGCAGTGAATACCCAAAAAAGCTGATTTTTACAAGTAACATCGGGCTTACCAGAATCTGCATGTCATCAGACGAGAAGGTTCTAAAGCCTCGTTTTTGTTTATCTTCCTCGATGAGGCGCTTTACTTCCTCCCAGGCAATATCATTCGGACTCTTCTCCCCTTCCCCTCCGGGTTCTTGATCATTCAAACCAATCATTCGGCGACCTTGAGCACTAATTATGTCAAGAGACTTCACGATAGCCGTTGGAGAGGATGGGGGACACACCTCTGGGCTCTTCCTGTTGCGTGTCATCCTGAGAGGTTGCTCCAGCCTGGCCAGCGGCAGGAGCTGGATCTAACTGCATAGCGTCCGGTTCTCCCGTAGCCGCTTCACGTTCTACAGCTTGGAGGTGACCAAATATTGCGAGAGCTACCTCCTTGGCTTTATCCCTGGTGATTGCTGGTTCCGGTTCCTTAGGACGGAGCAGATGGCCTCCCCAGTTGGGTGGACCCTGCAATTCTGATTTTTTTATGCAGTCATAAACCCAACCCCAGTCAACAACTTCCAAAGGGCAGGAAGGACAGGATAGAATCCATGAGTTAAAGCGCCCCAAAAGCCTTAAAGAAAGAAAGCGGTGGGCACTCACCGGCTTGAGTAACTGGATCTGTCATCCTGTAATTGCAGGTGTCGCGAATTCTTTGCTCGATCGCTTCGGTACGCTCGATCACCACAACTACCGCTGCCTCGTCGGCCTCCTCCGTAACTAGTCATGGATAGATGCGGTGCGGGTCAAACCGTTGGGGGAACGTCAACAACCGTAAACACAATAAGAGTAAAGTTTCGCACCAATGCCGCCGACTGCCTTCGATCGCGAGGGAGGAGAACTCAGCAAAGAAGGCTCAAATCTATAATATTGGATAGGCACGATTACCTTGATAGTTTGCTCCTGGCCTAGAGCAACCCCTTCAAACGTGCCGCCGCGCTCAACGTAGATGGTGCAAGGCCGGCCGAGAGGACCCATAAACGGTTCTTTGTCACCCGCCATTCGCTTTGCAAGAGGGAAATATCCGTGGAGGGAAAGAAGAGCAGGCGGGATGTGGTGCTTTCGGACTAGTGCGCTGAAATAAGTCGTGGCGGTTGGGACAAGTGATTCCAAAGGAGGAGCCATAGGACCTTCCAGCGAAACATACACATTCGGGAAGCCCCCTGTTTCTAAGAAGACTCAAGACAATGTCGGCGCAGGAGTGTCTCGGGTCGTGCATGTGGCGATAAGCACCGGTTCTTCAAGGGTCGAAGACGATTCTTAGCCTGCCCGGGGGTCGGGAAGGATCGAAAGCGTACATGCTGTTGCTTGGAACTTTCGATACTGACTCAACTAAAAGCCACTTTGAACGGTAACGCGCAGGATGGGCATGGCTGGAGACCTTGAAATGGAATTAATCGCACAACGCTGAGCGTGTTGCTAATACACTGTTACCTGGCGGCGCCCTCGTGGAAGGGAATGAGAAGTCGACCGATGCTTCTTCCGCGGCTCCAACAAGCGCAGCAAGGAGGGCCCACAGCCACGCAAGTCATTTCGATCAGAGTTGGGTTTGATATCGAGTCACTGTACAATTTCTGGAGTGGGGAGTAGAGACTGTGCATTTTTTATTCACCAGGTGGACCATCTATATATAGTAGATCTAGCTAAGTACCGACAGGTCAGTGTGCATACAATATGTGCGACGTAGTAGCGTAAGAAGGAAAAAAAAAGAGGAAAAATTCAGATGAAAAAGAAACCCAAATGGAATGAGAACAAATGTACCAAAAGTGGGTTGACGACAAAAGCTATAAAAGGCCCTGGCCCTTTGAAATTTTAATACCTCGGCGAGCCAATGTACCGCTCACGCTCCTCCTCCTCATCTTCCTCCACCTCCATGGCAGACTCCTCATAACCTTCCCTGATATCTCTTCTCTTGCCCTTGATACCCCAGATACCCCAGTTGGTCTTGACCATCACGCGAGGATCGAATTCGGCGATGTCCCACTTCTCGCTTCCGAACGGGTTGACACCAGGCGTTAACACCCAGTCGAATTCACCCGACACGCCCTCGACGCCGTCCAACGCGCGAACGTCTCGCTCGACGTCGGTCGGCGAGAAGCCGGTGACGAACAAGGGGCACTTCGTGTCCAAGATCATAGGCAGATCTGGACCCCACTCCGTCGGCGAGGCGATCTGAGTGAGCGGCGGAGTTGAGGGTGAGGGGAAACCGAAACCGGGGGAGAAGGCGAAGAAGACGTCGGAGTAAGGGTCGAAGGGGCCAAGGAGAGCGTGCACGTCATGGTAGTGAGCTTGAATGCCCACTATGCGGACGTTTGGTGAAGCGGCGACGGAGTATGAGGGGACACCGTAGTTCTTGAACTGATCACGGGTGTGTGTTACGGAGGAGTTGAGGGGGAGGATCGGGGGTTCGTAACCCGTTTTTGATGACGATGACGATGAAGGTTCGGATGAAGGAGGCTGGCGGGTGGCATTGGCGGGGATGGATGCTTGCGGGCCGATCAGGTAAATGTGGAATACCGATGAGGGGAAGAGACAACCGATTTGGTGCCAGAGGTCTAGGGGCAGATTTGACTCTGACCTGGCGCCGAGGATGAATATCCTGATCGGTGGCCGCTCCGCCTTCTCGATAGCGGTGAGCTCGACGTTGGCGGTGGTGTGGAGGTTTGTCCGAAGTGCAGCGAGCGAACGAGCACCTTCGTTTGTTATCCGTTGGTTGCGAAGGGTGTGCGGGCTGTGCTCGTGGAGCACGGAGAGGATGGTAATGGGGTAGGTGAGGGCTTTGGTGGCGTGTCGGCGCGAACGAGCAGAATCGATGGACTTGAATCCGCGAGTGAACCAGAACATGTCCCAACTTGCGAACGAAACGGCTTCGTCCCATTCTTGGACAGCTGTGAAGGTAAATGGTCAACACCTGGATGAGGATCAGGCCCGAGAAAGAACTCCGACGTACTGTTGAACTCAAACTCGCTAATCTTTCGCCCACTGCGAAGATCATGTTCGTCCTCGTTGGCCTCCCTCAGCCGATCGCAGTACTTGGCGTGCTCGGCGTCTTTAGCCCAATGTTCCTCACAGCAATGCGACGGGAATCCACAGTCCGGGCACTCAAAGGCTGCCAGCTTGCGCTCACGATGCGACAAGCATACTGGGCACGGTGCCATGGACTGTATGCGCTTGCTTCTTGCCCGTACGTCTTCATAGGGTGATTCGGACAGGGGGAAAAATAGGTCCGAAGGGTCCTGTTCGGATACCGCTGCTTCCGGGGCTGTTGGCTTCCTAGCCCAAGCGAATAATGGCCTAGCGTGGTTGATCTGACGCTGGAGTGCGGTTGACCGCTGGTAAGGTTGAGAAAAGCTGCGAGCGTGGCCTCGACTGGTGGTGGCAGCCACGCGCTTAGCGCTTCGGACCAAGGCGGTTCTCAATAGTGGAGTGGCCATTTTTGTGGTTGGAAAAGGAAAGTGGATAATTATAAATAGCTGTCATAAAAACAGAGTGTCAGATGCTCGCTCATCGTCTGCGTTTCAAGAGTGTTGCGACGGTGCTTGCCTTTGTCGAAGGGGATGCAGAAGATGGGTGAGGATTAGAAGAAAGCTGATTGGACTGCCGAATTTCAGGCCCCCTTTGACCGTGTTTGCCCCCACCCGATGCCGTCCGCGCCCACGAACACCTCTCCGTCACGCCCCGATCCCTTTCCCCCGCCTCCATGGCACAACAGCAACCAGCGCCCTTGTCACAATTTCATCTCGACGTCCCCGCAACATCGTCGGATGCTGTTCCAAGTCGACACACGAGTCCTCCCAGACGACATGCGAAGCGTCCGAGTCTGTCCCGCCAATCCACGTCCAACCGTTCACACTTAGGGGCAAACTATCCCGTGTCACTCGGAAGTGGACATCCTTCGACCTCAAATGTCAACGTCCGACGTTTACCACTTTCAAGTGACGAGAGTCTGCTCATGCAGCTGGGCGGGGCCACGCGGTCGTTCAGCATGCCCGTCCCTGAGCATGTCCAACAAGAGCAACAGGAAGCCTCTTCCTCCACTGCCTCTTCACGCAATCCCAACGAAATCCCTACGTCCCCTCGAAAACGTCCCTCTCGACCCCCTTACGTTCGTGGAAACACCACCATCACCGGATCAACAGGGTTGAACGTCATGAGCGACGATGAAGGGGAAAAGCGAGCATTTCAACCAGTCGTGTCAAAAAGCAGCACCGACGACAGCTCGATGAGGGACCGCGTCGTCTCACACTCTCGGGACGACAGGGCAGAGTATGTGCACAACGTCCCTATGGCAATGCCCCGCGGCTCACACCCCATCCCCCTCATTGTAGAAAGGTTAGGTCGATGGTCGAATCCATGAGGCGGAAGTGCTCAGAACAAGAAATGCACATTCGATCTTTGGAGGTATCCTTGAATCTGCCTAGTTTTGGCAATCGTGTCGGGCTGACGAAGGTTCAAATGGGTAGTGGCTCCTCACGGAAGAACTCACTCGGTCCCGCCAACTCTCTGAAGAAATCACTGAAAGCAGCCGGCGTCTCGAGGTCCGTTCCGCGCCTCTTCTCTCCTGTCCTCAGCAAACTTAACCCTTCGTTCCCCACCCAGAACCGAAAACGAGGTCTCCAAGACCTTACCTCCGTATCCCTCCCAAGCATGTCCCGAAAACTGGCTCAAGCCAAGCGCGAATCCGAAGCCGCCAAGTTGAAACTACCGCGAGTTCAATCTCAACTCGATTCGGCCGAAGTGAAATTCGAGAGCGATCGTAAAAAAGCTCAATCACTTTACAAGTATTTCTTATGGAGGATGACGCCTTGGTGGAAGAAATTGTTCGCCTACATTACGGGTAAAGTGGAGCTGAATTGGTCGGATCATTCGTTGCATCGGCGACACAGTATATCAACTGCTCTCAGTTGGGGAGCGGTTGTTCTAGCGGTGCTCGCGGTAGCTGCCGCCACCTTATGGTACCTCTTGCGAGATTGAGGCGTTTAAAATTTTGTATATGGTACAGTGTACCTAAGGCAGCCATTCCTTTCTGTTTATTCCTTTCCACCTATACCGTCTCGTTCGTTATATTTCTCTTCTTCGTTACGATCAGACACTCTTTCGAGATTCTCTTCTTTGTACAACATAACGAATCGTCATTGTACAATAAACAAAGCATTAAAAGTAACGAACAGCACTTATAGGAAAACACTCTCAGCCGAGGATAGCTAAATAAAATGGTAAGTTGGGGACGGTATGGTCTGTTTACCATGCATCCCCAGTATCCTCGTCATCTTCAAGACGCATCTCTTTATCGACCTCTTCTGCATCGGCCTCTTCGTCCTCTTCACCATCACCATCCTCTTCATCTTCGTCCTCATCCTCATCTTCTTCGTCCTCATCGTCCTCGTCATCACTCTCCTCAAACGTTAGAGAGATGAACTCATCCGCAGAGGGCAGAGCGGACGAGCCGGCCGCATCAGCGGCAGACGACGGAGCCGTCTCGGACGTACCAGGTTGATTGTCGGAAGTAGATTGAGGGTCGATCGTCGAGGTCTCTCCGAGGACCATACCAGGAGGAATATATCGCTTCTTGACGACTGGTTGAGCTGAGGCTATTGTGGGTGATGAACTGGGGGTCGCCGAATTCGTGCTTGAATTATCCTTGGCTGCTGCTGCTGCCGCAACTTGAGTCTTAGTCGCGATGCCGATCTTCTTCTGATTGGCCCGAATAACATGTGGCAAGTGACACCCATTTGCACCTTTGATACCCATTCGCTTACAAATGCCCGTCTCGGCGAAATCGGGACACTCTTTCAAGTGACTGGCTTCGCAGCTAGCACCCTTTTCACAATAACCAAGCACAGCAAAGTCACGGCAGATGCCAGTCTTGGGACCGACGCGGATGTGGGGGTATAAACAGTCGGATCCCTTGTAGCACTGGCCAGTGGAGTTGAAGCGGACGCAAATCGGAGTCCGCTCTGGCGTCGGGTCGTGTGAAAGAGAACACTCTTCTGGCTTGTCTTTGTAAGGGCACTTCTCTGTAAGGAAAAGCGGGCAGAGGGCGATCTTGTTGGGGTCGTGCTGATACTTGCAGGTAAGACCGCGTCCGCACATGCCTGTAAAAAAGGGAAAGAGAGGAAATAAAAGGAGAGCCCAGCGGATGTGGCCACGGAGAAGAGTTGTAGCCCGCCGTTGTGAGTCGGAAACACAGGTTTGACGATGTTCGGTTCCGCGCACCAGTCATTGTAAAATGCTTGCATTGCTTATCCCATTTCTTCGACCTAACAACGGTCCTGTATAGAATAGATTAGTAACTGTGACGGCCAAGTTTCCGCTTGGCTGTGACTTACTTCTTCTTGTTCAGTGTGAGGTTCCGTCCAGGACGAGCCCGTTTCGGATATCCTGTAATGGGGCGGGTATATGGTTGTCTGGGCAAAGGCTTTGCGGGGTGTTTAGACCCTGCCTGCTGCTTTAATCGATCCACCGCAATGAGGCCATTTCTGGTCCGAACTAGCGGTTTGTTGTTGGCGAGGTTCGTAGCTGCTGGGGTGGGGGCAGTCGTCGTGGTACTGGCCGTTTGGGTGGTTCCAGTGGGAGTAGTAGAAAAGGTACTAATAGCGGGACTGGAATCGCCTAATGTCGGGGAAGGAACTTAGTCTTTGGCCGGATTTGGGGGACCTGGAGACGCACGGGGCAACGTCGTCAGTGGACA